>PNEQ01116892.1:31712-59038 GCA_003012365.1 Medauroidea extradentata | reverse complement strand
AATGTAATAATATGCTAAAATTGCCAAAACTCAAAAATTGGTCAAAATACAAGAAAAAGTTATATCAACAAAAATAATTAAAATTTTACTGTGGTCAATTTGAAACCAAACAAGCCAGGAAAATAATCAAATGACTCTACTTTAAAATTCCTTGACTATATTTATATTGAATTTTGAAAAGGTGAATTTAAATTAACATATCCCCAATTACTAATCTATTGAATTCTGGTGCATCACACCGGACACCTGACAAACTCACCCTGAACATGGCATATAGCCTGTTAAGAAAGATTTACATTATCTAAATTTAAATAAGAAAATAAAAACACTTCATAAATATTTAAACAAGATGGGGAAGTGGCTGAACACTTCAAAATACCAAGTGAAATTAAAAACGAATACACTAATTCTTGTATTGTAGGTTTTGTAAAACACGGTATAAGGATGAACTCTTTCACATCAATATATGCATTTATACACAAACGTGCAATATCAGCCCTCATGTTTTTATAAATCAGCTTTAAATGGCAAAGTTTTATTGTGCTTATGCATGCAATAACTTTTTTAATAATCCATCTGCATCATTTAATATGCAGTGCAAATATTTCCTATTCTCTCTAATGCAAATGTTGTTGCTTTGTTTAAGAATCTCGAACACAGTTATTAATTAATTATAAAATTTCTTCAATTGTGAATTGTCTATGCAAATATTAGTATACTGATTAAACTTCAAATTTAAAATGGTTTGTGATTTGGTTGTAGGCCTAACTGAATTCTTGAATAATCTTTTTAAGTAGTCACAACTGCCACTTCATTAATGAAGTTTGTGTATAAATTACTTCATAGAAACCTATTCAAAATTTTTTATGTTCATAAATTAGTTTTTCGTTTGGTTATCTGTAAATATTTTTGTTGTATTTAGGCTTACTGATAGCGCAAAGTGACCGTTTTGAAAGCTGGAGCGTCGCATACAACAACGTACTATAATATGCCTACTTGTAGAATATAATTCAGCAAATTTACGCATAGATAGGAATAAAACTTGGTAATTGGTGTACAGTATGTCAAAATATTTCCAGTTAGTCTAAAATACCCTATTACAAAAGTTATTCATGTATTCTGTCGATGAAATTTTACCGCTGAAATTACGAGCTTAAATGTATATTGAATACTTGTGGTCTTGTGGTTATAATGCTGAGCTGATAGTCTGAAGGTCATGGGTTGGAATCCACTAAGACTAGAAACATTTTAAGTAGTTTAAAATGAATGTTGAAGATATACACATTGCCGAAATATAAAAATGCATTAGCTAAACTAATTTATGCGCTCGACACAAATTGCTAAACTGATATTTAGAAAACAAAACTTATTTATCTGTAATATTCTTGCCACAACCGTGAAAGCAAAATAATTCTAATTTACTTTTACCCTTAGTATACGGGTTATTTTACACAACAGCGTGTAAAACTACACCTACAGTGGTTTTGTTATTTTACATGTATTTACAATATGTTTATCATGAAACACTGTAAAAACACATGGGTATGGCTAGTTTAAAATTACCCGTACTTGCATGAAGGCTGTGATGCAACATACGAATTTATTTTACAATGTATAGTTTTTTTCTTATTTTTATGTATTAAGTGCTTTGGGATGGCATAGTTACAAAAAATACTGTGCCAATCTGAAGACAAGAATGTAAACATAGGATCGTTAGCCTTTAATACAGACAAAATTATTTAAATACTAAAGGAAATTATTAATCCATTCCCTACTTTACAGTTGCCAGATAATGTGTTATTGTCTCGTGGCTAAATATTAATCTACTAGCACAACACAATAGGTGCAACACGACAATTAAAGCTGAACATCCCGTCGCATATAATATTACTATAACGTCAGCAAAGCAAATGGTCGCACCTCGCTCATCAACTAGCGGTTTTCGTTAGAAAAAATATATCTATATTTGTCATGTCATTTAGTAAAGCTAACAGGACTTGCAGTGTTTTTAAACTAAATAGTTTCATAACAGCGGTTAGCAACAGGATAACGGTTTTTCTAATATTTTAACTTCGGAGTAAGCATTCACCATTGCAAGCTTCAGGATGTAAACAATATACCGGTCAAACATGAAAGACACAAATTAAACTAAATAAGCTGAGGAAGAACAACAGGATTCAATCTTGATGTGGATTTCTAGGATTACAAATAAAGATAAACACCTTGTGAAAACTATTTCCTACTGCAACCTAGAAATAATAAATAGACTTGATAAACTGAATATGAATATAATGCTTTCCTGAGCAATTTTTTTTAACGCATACATTCCAGCATTGATGATTTGTTCGTTATCCGAAATACTAATACCAATTTACGAAGCATCATGTTAGGGCTGTAAATATAATAAAATGTATGGCAATACAGTAAACTCTCGCCAGTCCGTAGTTCGAGAATCCGTGGTACTCAAAAATCCGTGGTTTTCTCAACAAAGCAATGTCCGTTTTGATTATTGCAACGTGCTGCATCGTGCTGCACTGCACCTAGTTTCTTCGAGTTTGTGCTGCACTGTGCCGCGCTGCTACAGCAGCAAGCATCTAACGGTACTAGTAGCAGCAGATGTGGCAAGCCCAAGGTCAACGTGTCTTCCCGGAACACAACAAATCGATAAGATGTGCTCGGACACTGCTCCCGGTATTTGTTAGTGTTGTCTGTTGTGAGAATGGCGCCGGTAAGAAAAAAGAAGCACGCAACGTTAACACTAAAAAAAAGTTCGAGATTTGCAAGAAATTGGAGCGTGGTTTCTGCAATCAAGGAAGAGTATGGCACCTGAGAGACAATTGTATACGGCATTAAAAAGAGTAGCGCTAAACTTAAAATGTTTATGTCGAACAGAGTCTCGGAGAAAGGATATCATGATCGGAAAACACTCCAAACGGCCAAACTACAGGATTTAGACAGAGCACTGTGCAAGTGGTTTTCGTTAAAATGGTAAAAAAAAAAAAAAATAGTGGAGATGAAGATAACAATACGTGGAGTGCGGCCGCTGCTGCTTGGGAAACGCTATTGAAATTTTCAGAAACGGAAAAAACTGTTACCCTGTGTCGGAGGTAATGCAATGCCATATCCTGCATTCTACCTTCCTTCACAAAAGAAGACAGGCTATCAAACAGTCAGACATCCACACTCATATGGTGGGACTATCGACACAGCAACATAGTGAGCCGACTGCTTCAACCTCGTGTGCTATTAATTGCAACTCTAGAAATAATTAAAGTCTACTTTTTGTGCGTTTCCTTAGTTTAATGTGTGTGCAAGCTGTTTGACATAAAAGTGTATAAATATTACTAATCTGTACATAGTGTTAAATGTTTATTTTTTCGTGCCTTGTTTGGAATAATAATTGTTCTAAGTAAAATTTAAGGTATTGCTATGTGCACTGTAGTTTACTGTAAAATGGTTGTGTTCCTGACCTCTATTTGAATTTTTGTTTTTCTTTATTTTATATCATGTTATAAACATTGTGTTCTTAAACAACCAGTTGTCAATGTGTAAAGGGGCTGCAGTGTAAAAGTTGAAAGTAACAGTATTCATACACTGAGAATGTGGAACTATTTTCATGTATTTCTAAAAATCCTTAATAGCTTGTGCTGTCAGTTACAATTAATTTTCTTGTTTAACTTTTGTCCGTGGAATGGTTCTTCAGCCGGCAATATTTCTATATGTAACGTTTTCTTTCTTTGGATATAAGTATAAGATATTGGAGTGTGGCGGAGGGATCTGTAAAAGATCGTTGGCGAGGGGATGCGCTGGTCTGGCTGTGGTCTATTTGCTTGGAGGTTGTGAAGGTGGTAGGTTGTGTAGGCCGGGCGCTCCCGTGTGGTGGGAAGATGTTTGCCGACCACGTGGCATGTAAAATGTGGAAATAAGTTTTTGTGGGCACATTATTTTTCAGTGAAAGAAAATAAGTTTGTTTTTCATTTTCGAGGTTGCGGGAGACATTTGCTTGTTAGGCTTTTCGGGAGACTTTGGTTTTGAAACCTAAAATACCCGGGAATGAGTGACTGCAGCCTGAACATCGTGAAGTTTCGCCAGCGATCTTGCTTGAGTGCGGGAATTGTAATGTACAATTTGTGTATGTAACTTTCTTTTTCGTCTGAACAAAATAATTACAATTTTCAACAAACTAACAGTGTCGGTGCCTTTGTTCATTTGTGTAAAGACCCTGCTAGGAAGTAGGCCTAATGTAAAGGTAAACTTCGCACTTGTGTTTTTTTTTGTGTTGAAAACGATATATATGAAGCATAATATACTGTGAGTGGGAACTTAATTTAAACCAGAATAAGTGACCCGCCACATTACTTCGCCAGCACACGGGCGGAGAAGGAAATAGTAATCGTGGTTTATGCCGCTCTGTGACAATGACAGGTTGTTTTTGACTTGACGGCTCGCAGCCGGCTGCCCGTGCCCAGAGCCGGCCCACCAGTGTTGCCAAACATGTTCGAGGTGCAGTTTTTTTATAAATTATTTTATTTCAAAAAGCGTTAGCTTATACCTGTAAGTCCTCAACTTACGTCTGGGATACGTTTCTAAAAACCACGACGTTTATTAGAACGACATAAATCGGGGACTTAACAGTATATGAAACTTTTTTTTTATTTTGCAGGTTTTTGCTATGGAAAATACAGTATTTAAAAAATCCGTGGTTTTCAGAAATCCGAAGGTAACAAATTCCCGAGACCCCTGGATTTGTGAGAGTTTACTGTAATTACTTGTTTGAAACGCGGGGAAATAACCAAAATGCTATTGAAATCGCCACGATCTCGGAATTGACACGGTGTCGACATCGACATGGTGTCGACATCGACATGGTGTCGACATCGACATGGTATCGACATCGACATGGTATCGAAATGTTGAACTTTTATCGACATCTGGTTCAAGTCGAATGTTGATATCAAATTTTGGATGTCGCACAGCCCTAATTGTGACTATTGTGCAGGAGTCCGAATTACTATAAACAAGATACTTGTGAAAATATAGAAATTGTAAGAATCAATTATGATGTTAAATAGTACAAAGTTTTAATAGTGCCGCATGAAGAACTGCCCTGAATGATGTACAAGATGGAAAAAAATCGCAAAATATATTAGTAGGAAATAATGTTAATTTTTTAGACGTTGCATACGAGTTTCTTATCATATTACGGACTTTTTTCTTAAAATCTATCACAGCTTTACTATAACGACATTAGAGTCTCGTTCAATTAAGGTAACATAAATTTCACATCCAATCCTCTGTGTTTATTGCACTTCTTTTAAAATCTCAAATGTGAAGAGAAAAGTTTTTTTTGTTACAGTATTCAGCACTTTCTGACAGTCAGCATCATCATCTGATAAGTGAGGAAATTATGTGCTGCACATTTCTCTTCTAGTCACATTTGGCCGAGAAGTTTCGAAGTTAACAGAGCTTGTATTTAAAGAGAACATTTAGCGCTACAGCAAACAGAAAAAAATCACAAAAACTTTCAACTAATGATAATTCACATACCACTCGACACACAGCTGAAATATTTTCACGAACGACATGACATTGCTTCCGAGGTAAACTTATATTATGTGATTCTGATACGGTTTTAGTTAAAGAAAATATCATGGACATCTTCAACATGTTTCTGGCACTAATCAATTCTCAAAGAATGCTGTCAGCAACGAGATAAGAAAAAAAAATACAATAACCATTTTAAAATCGCTGTCTATATTGTCAGTTGTAATGACTCATTTTACTAGATACCTGGTACGCAATACACACGCACACATTCTTTACGAATACTCAGAAGCACGCAAAAACACGCAACTAAAATTTTGTACACTGTTGACCTAGAACCTGAGCTACATTTTGCAGGTATAATCAACTGTCCACCTGTGTTTGCTCTTTATCTATTTATAGATTAACGAAAAAATAAACATAAAAGCATATGATATATTAAAAAAACTGCAACAAAGTTAATCAATAAATAACAAATTATTTCGAAACAATGGTTTAAAAGTTAAAGATATAATCATTCAGAAAAAAAAATACACATTGCTTAAACTCAACACTGGAAACAAAATATTTTTCATTGAATTTGCATATTTTGTTGCAAAAACCTATGGAACAAAATTCTATCGCACTTATGCTAGTTTCGGACACAAATAATAAATCGAATTCATTAAAATTTGGTAGAATTATAGAGTGCACAAAAGGATAATAAAATGAGCCTGTTTTGAACACTCTACAAAAAAATTTGGATTTTTGAAATTTTGGCGCCATTCGGGACCACTGTGCGCCGTGGGCAGGGCAAGCTGCTTACCGGCCGAACACGTAGTCTTTATCTCTTTGTCTCTCTTCGCGTCATACTATTCCTTCGTGTTATCGACTTGCGCACATCATTTTGCCCCTGTACTATCGGCACAGGGATATTTGATCCGTGAAACTAGCCGGCTGGTGTGGCGGGAGGGCTGAGAGCGAGAGGTAGGAGCGCCTGGAGGTAGTTTAAAGAAATTTAGCTTCCAGCACCAGCCGACAGCCACGCCGGGATGAAGGTCATGTTCGGAACTACGGTAATGTCGGTGTCTCGCGCGAGGACAGCACGCGACTTCAGTTTTTCATACGCCACAGCTGTAGTTTTTATCGTACATTTATAAACCACACATCAGCGTGAAGTGCATAGTCTTGGCTAGAGACTCATGGTAGTATTAATCCATAATAACTCTCAGTTAAATTTATATCATTTGTAAAGTGCAGGCTAAATTTTCTGGTAAAATATTAATTATGTTTAATACTAAATAAAAATTAATCTGCTGGTTTTAACCAAACGAAACTGTCAGGCTCTGATATTGACTACATTTAGTAGTAATTTATCTTCAAGTTTTACTTAAGGGAAAGAAAATAGTTCTGATTTGTATGAATTATATTAGGACAGAATACTCATTAAAATAAATGAAACAAAAGCTTTTTCAGTTCCGAAACTTTATTAAATATGTAGGTACCAAACACATACTTGCTACATACATATTATGAATTCCTTATGTTACATTGATTTTCATTACATGCCCGAGGCCCTTGAACAGCCTTAATGGGAAACATTTGGTGTGTCCAAACTGGCAGATTATGTGAACAAATCAATCACGTCATCCAAGTTTGTATGTAAAAATGATTACGTAATGTGTCAATTTAAGAACTGCGTTTTGTACTTAACAGATACACAAATGGGGCTGCCCGAATTGAACCATTCAAATTCACAAAACCAGCAAATAGCCATTTCGAACACTGACATAAATTATATTGTCAACATTCGGCTGATAAACCATGTACAAAATGAAGTTTTATATTTTTGTGCAGATGGCCACCCAAAATCTTCCCATTTAATACCAGAAGGTAAGAAATTCTGACTCTCAGTCTTTAGTGTTTGTAAGATAACTTCGTAGTTGTGAGCAGAACAATTAATAATTCTATATATTGTGAAATTACTTCTCATCCACAACTTATTCACGATAACATACTCATATCTATGTTTTTTCCTTTCGCTCTTAAATATCTTATTACAAAATTATATTTAACATAAACTGTTTGGCTCACAGGAATAATAATGTTAAAAATTGCACAAAGCTCTTGGCTCAACTCTTATAAATTGTTTACGACATGTTGTACCTCATGTTTGAGGAAAAATAAATTTAAAGTATATCCTTTACTAATTAGTTAGTGTAAAATCATTTTATCTTCTGACTGGTTAAATCAGGACTTAATTGTGTTTGCACCCCACTGAATCAAAATCATTCCGGCACACCTAGTATGTAGTGAAGGCAAACACATATATTCTGTTTATGTTTACGAATCGGAGTGGCATTTCTGGAGTTACAGCAGTGTACGAAAACAGCCATTTTAAAGGGCCCCAAAATCAAGTTTCTATTAAATGTGATGCATTTTTAAAATAAAGAAGCATTGTTAGAAGTGTAATAGTTTTATAGATTAACAAAATGAGAATAAGTTTAGCAGTTTCATGTTAAAAAAAATACACATGACATGCTACGACACTATCCATGCACCAGAAAAATTGGTCTCTAACTGATGGATTGACTAACTGCCCTGAGCCAGCCTAATGTTTGAATGGAGACAATAATATCCAATTTACTGATATAACAGTGAATACAATTTCCTCATAAGTAACAGTAAATTAAACGCAACATTCAAATTTTGAACACACATTATCAACATGTTCAAATAAAATACCAAAACTATTTATTTTACTTTTTCTTAAACTATGTATTAGGTAAGTCACATGATGTGTAAACTGTTTACACTGTATTCAACTGAAAGCTAAAATATACATGTGTTACAAACTGAAACTCACCTGGGATATTGTGGTCCACACAAAATGTAACAGCAGTTGCGAGGACAACCACGGGAGAAAGGATTGTAACCACCTTTGAACTTGCCCGTCACCTGCTCGTTGGTAGTCCTACCACGTGACACTAGCACTATGTGGAACCCAGTTAGGCCACAGATGGGAATGAACAGCAGCACTATAATTGCAATTATCACCATACTGTACTAATAGTTAAGGAAAAATGCAAATGAGAGCATAAGCATTCGAGAAACCGCTATCTTAATTTCCTCGGTTTTTTTTTTTCAGTTACCTTGCAGTTATGCATTATACAAGAAACATTTTGAACATTGTCATATTGGTACATCAAACACAATTACGTACTCAATTGCTTGTCTTTCAATGAATTAAGTTTCTGACTATGTTAAAGATATTTTTCCACTTACCCATTTACAATTTTTTTTTCACCTGTCAACATACAGACAGGTTAACATCAATATTATTTTGGCATGAAATTAAATATGAAAATTTATTAATTAATTGAAATAATAGTTTCTAATGCAACAGACTTATTCAGATATTGTCTCTTGTACTGCTTTGGTCTCCCCAGATAATATAACAGGGCTGCTGCTTGGTGCACTTAACTAGCCGATGGCAGGCAGAAGTATAAGGTTATGATGCAATGTTTTGGGGATTGTCACTAAAATCACTATTGCCCAAAAATGCTCACGTTGAGGCACCGCCTGCACAACATGGAGTACCATATGGGATATGTTTACAAAAAGACAGTCACTTTGTACATTCTGTAATTTATTTACTGTTAAACAGTTTTAGAGTTACATGACCACTCAAGATGTACATCAGTGATCGTTGGTAGTGGAAAATGTTATAAAATTCAATTCCTGTTCTTCAATCACAACAATAAAAATTATGTCAAGGTTACATTACCATGTCCTGTTTTTACAGAGCACCTGCAAATAGACTCCTAATCTTGTATGTAAACAGTCATTGAACTCCATCTTAGCACAACCGCCACTGCCGAATTCAAAACAACCAGCGAACCAGTATGACTGGCGCTTGCACCTGAATGTGACTGAACACAACAGGCTCCTGCACCCAAATGGTACTGACGCTCGCGACCAACTCTTCGGCTGTATGCTATGCGTGCTCGTCCTCAACTGGCCCCCACAGGAAGGACATGGTACAGTAACTAAAAGCATACCTTGGCATGATACAACTTGATCCAAACTATTGAAAATGGTACAAATATTCTTTATAATCGTATAAAAGGGTTTACAACAATTACATTTATAAATTTCAAAATGAAACAACTGAAACAACACACAAATTACTTACAGAATTATTATTAATGGGACTATTTCCAAGACGCAATACTCGTAGTATACAAAAGTAAAAGGTGACCAATGTGTGTCAATCACCTGTGTCACTGAGGAATTCCACGAAGCCAATGATTTGACCACAATGTCGGCGCCAGAAATCCTACAGCCTGGAGAAGATTGCAACACAAGAAGATACTCACTTCAACAGGAAAATTTAATAAACTATCAAATACTGCTAAAACTAAAAAATTAGAAAAATACAAGAAAAAGTTATATCAACAAAAATAATAAAATTTCTATAGCAGTGAATTCAAAACCTAGCAAGGCATGAAACTAAACAAAAGGTTCTACTTTAAACTTTCTGATTGTATTTTATATTTTAATTCTGAAAACTTAATTAAATTTACTCATGTCACCAACAACTAAGTTACTGAACCATGTTGTATCAACCCTAACACCTGATGAAGCAATACTGAATAAGGTACGATAGCTTGGATTTAAAGACTTAAATTGAAAAGAAAAAAAAAATTCATATAAATATAAATTAGGTAGGAGGAAGTGCCTGCTCACTTCACAATAACCAGTAACATTAAAAGAGTTTTGTATCTACTGTGTAGCTGTTGAAATAGTACAAGGTGATAGACAATATTTAATTAGAACATTTAAGTGACAAGCCAATATGAGGAACGCAAAGCACTAAAAATTTTGCTACATTCATTCAGGATAAAGTGAGCACTAAAAATTGATCCTTCAAAATATATCACTAGCAGTTACTGCGTATAATTCAGCATTAAGCATAGTTGTTTTACTCATATGGTTGGCACCACAGTTAGCCACTATAGTTCTGTTTATTGTCCTATACAAATACAACACTACTGTAGCATGTTGGCCTGGCTGAAAACATATTGCATTATACTAGGTGGACAGCCCGATGATTTCGTTATAGTTCTGGCATAGGTTTTTCACGGGTGTGCTGAAATACTCCCGAGAGACGTCATTGGGATTCCCCGTGTGTTTCGGAAGCTGAGCGTAGTCTAGGAATTCCTGATGACACCTTTACTTGCATGACTCTCGGCAGGTATGAATGATGTAACGTTAATTTTTAAACTCCTGAAATTCGGCGATTCCCAGACTGGTGAGCCGGGTAAAAATACTCCAGACTGGCCGATTCTGGGAGTTCGCAATTAGTCCTGCTAGATGATGCTATGCTTGTGGAGCGAGACTCGTGAAGACATCTTGGTGACGCCAAGAGTCTACTGTGAGGCTGCAGACACATACCTTCGAAGCAGTATAGGCGCAACAAGAAGATTGCCACTACGGGTCGACAGACAAAAAAGGAGGTGCATGACGGAAGTCGAAACGAAGACCTCAAGAGCGAAGACAATAGTGCACTCAGGGTGCTGTGCAGCACACGGAAATTCATCACCACTTCGGACTGTTAAGGTTGTTCATTGTCACTATTTGAAAGACTGTTAATTGGATACATGACTGAACTTCTATTGTGATTTTAAGTCTCTAATTAATTATTGGTAAACAGTTTTGTTCTTTGTCAAAGTTAGTTAATGTTTCTGTGGCGCAGTAGTAATTGTTTGCATAAGGTTTGTTTTACTCGCGCTTGACCCAGCATCTCTCGCGTCTCCCTGGAGTTGGTGGAGTTGGAATAATGTTGACCCAGGTCAGAGGGAGTTCTACTCTTAAAGGGCGAAGGAAAATGCTTTACTGCGTGGGTGCATTTCTTTTTGTGACGGCCGAACTAGCAGAAGTTATCGGGAATATAATAGAGATTGAAGAATTATCATGTACAAAATAAATAATTACATTCTGCTATAAATAACACCATAACGCCATTCCTTCATCATCGGCTCTTATATTTCCATCATTTTACAATGTTGTTTGGAATAATAAGATATTCTCATTTATATCACTACGAACGTTAACAGACCACGATGTAGCAGACTATGGCAAAAACGTCAAGCAGACGATTTGCCCCCACAACTCTACCTCGCAAGGTGGAGCGGCGGGAGCATGACCAACTTGACCTGGAGGCGCTTGACCTGGCGAGTAAAATGGACCCCCGCCATATTGTTTCCGGTAGGTAAAACGCCTACGAGTGCCCCGGGAGCTGAAAGAGCACAAAGAGACGCCAGGTCAAGGCGAGTAAAACAAACCTAATGAGAGTGCTGCAGAAGCCATAGTTGATTACTGTTTTGCAATAGTTTTGTACGCTTTGTGAACTAATAAATCAAGAACTTAATTAAACTCTTTTAATATCTAATTATAAGACCTCTATCCTAAAGAGGTCAGAGAATTGCCCACACACAACTTAGCAAGTATGTAACAATAAAGAAACAAAACTAACCAAAATCTACATACTTTATTTATACATAATTACATAATAATCTGTTCATTTATCAAATTATATAGCTTCCTACCGACCGCACAATTTATCTTACATGTGCTAACATCAAGTGACGTGTCCAGAGAGTTCAAACATTTCCCATCATTAGCCATTACACGCGCAAAGGTACCTATTGGCTGAAAATAGAACTTTAGCTGGGCTTTTTTGAGTGCTCACTTTATTCCGAACCGTCTATAAAATGGTACTGGTGACAAAAAGTACAGTGGCGAACACAATCTATACACATAATACGTAAAAGTAAAGTTGAAACACACTAACTGACTCAAAAGTCCTTAGAGACAGAATAGAGGATATAATGTAATGTTTCACTGTAATTTATATTTCTCAATCACCACTTCTCTTCTAATTACTTGTAGGTATTTCAGTTACTGCAATGCTAGTGACTACAGTATTACAAAGAATTTACTAACCAAACAGCTTTCAGCAACGTAAAGCCAATTTGCAGCATTAACCTAACGTACCGGACAGAACATGAAACATGGGGGAGAATGGAGTGGTTACGTTTAACTTGCCTAGGTCACCAGTCACGTAAACTCGGGGCCTGTATGAAGAGAACAATATATTTTTTAATTTCTGAGGTTGGCTTCTTGTTCAGATTTAAACATTAAAATGCACCATCTGAAGGATATAATTAATACAAGTATTAATAAAAAAGTAAGCAGAAAATATTTATTTTGAATAATAAGTTTTATAGTGGTAGCTTCACTTTGTAAAAACTGCAAACATTTTCTCTATGTGGGTTATGAAAAGTTCTTGTACCAATAATAAAAGCTGATTTTATAACAAGTTTTAGCACAAACACTTACATATGAATTTTTAGTACTTTTTATAAAGTTTTGTTTTACACTAACAGTCATTTTGAGATGAGCAGTTATGGGGTCAGACTATGGTGCTTGAAACGGGGATAAGTATAGTGAAAAATAATAGTGGGTTGCTCGTATGCATCAATATAATTTCATTCCAGTTTGATTGGGTTTTTCACTTGTTTTTCCCAGCCGTGTAGAGTCTCGTCTGACTTGGGCATGGTGTATAGCAGTTTGAGAAACATATACTACAGTAGTTTTCACTTTACCTTTCATCTAACTAAACCACACGTGATATATTCAGCGTATAGAATATAAGGATACGCAACAATTGTGGGAACATCCTTGAGGTAATCTGTGTGCTTGTAGACGAAGTAGACGCACAGGCCAAAGATGCTGGTGATGTGGATACTGAGAGATATGAGAAACATGAAGAAAAACCTGTAGTTTCTACGTCCAATGCAGTTGTTCACCCATGGACAATGATGGTCAAAAGTCTGGGAACACAATTTCACAATTCTCTTATCTGCTACAAGGAGGGCTGTAACAAACATTTTAAAATCTTTCACTTAGATTTAAATGAGTGCTTTTTCAAATGCATACTTAATGATACTTATCCTATACAGCAAGTCCTCAATTTACATCATACTGCTTTACGTCATTTCGGATTAACGCAGCTGATGTTTGAGTACCCATTTTTCAATCTAAATAGTAGTCAATTAATAATAGTGTCCTTAATCCATTCTTGCATGCCAGAGTTGACAATCATATGTTTCAAAAAGGATTGGCTATAGGCTGTGGGCAGGGCTCGTATGACTCAGTTTAAGTCGTTCCAATTTGTGTCGCTGTTTCCAGGAACCTAACCCCAACGTGAATCAAGGTCTTACTGTACTAAAACATGCTAAAAATTAACATTTCGAAAGAATGACATGCACAGTGTAAGCTTGGAAACAGCTAACATACACTATGTTCCAAATATAAAGAATTTTTTTTGCAAAACTGCTAAGCTGACAAAACAAAATTGTCAATACAATTTGCTTTCACATTGTGACAACGTATGAAGTGATTTTCTCTGTAAATCAGGGTAGGTAACCAGTAAACTTAACAATTTCGCTAACTAATTGAATATGGTGATAAGGATTCATTTATTGAACAACTTTGTAGACAGTGATTTGCATATGCAAATGAATCACTTGAAATTAAGTTTAAGCTTTAATAACCCAAAACCAGCAAAGAAAATATGAAGAAGGGTGAGGAGGGGGAGAACCTGTAACTATGCTGCTTTGCATTAAAAATCTTAGCTCACAGATAAGATCTTTGGTTTAAATGAGAACTAACGTGCCCTGAAGCAGCTACGACTCACCTCAATACAAACATTGCACACACTGCAGTGTGAACAGCGTGGCGGCCGATAGAACTGGCATGTGACGCACCACTTCATACGCACTGTGATGCCATTTATCTCCACGTTCTTGTAGAGAGGCGCACGAAAATCATCCTCCCTGTCCTCTTCGGGGGAAGCTAATAAACAATCAGATTGTAACAACACATCCTTCTTAACCATTGCAAGTACTTGCACACATATGAAAATATTCAGATGCATTAAATATTTCCCAGTAAGTTTATTATTCACAATTATACACGTGACCTAGAAGAAACATTTTCTTAGTAATACTTCCCAACTACAAATTCACGTTTTACCTTATATTCAATTATCACCACAAGTGACAAATGAATCACAATTTCTTAATACAGTATTACTCTCACTAGCCCTGTACTATAACAATTCTAATGACAGCTGAGATTTTTTTTAATTTTGTTAAAAATACCAAATATATATTTTACATTAAGTCATTACGTAAGACAAACAAGCATACAAAATGACAACAAATCATTTTGTGCTATACTATCAACTACTGTTTTATTTCTTCACAGATTTGACTATTTTATAAGTGACAAGGGTACATTTTCCTAACTCTAACTATAGAAAAAATTCAACTGACGACCTAAACAATTGGCTAGGTACAAAGAGAGCTAGTTTGAAATTCCAAGAATATTTCTGACTTAAATTCTTCACGTTATGAATTAAAGATTCCCCCCCCCCCCCCATTTCAAACAATATGATAATACTGAATAAAAATGGGCACCTGAAAATTTCACTTCAAAAATTATAGAAGAGCATCTGAAATGGTTCTAGAAAAATCAATTACTGACTTGCTAAACAACTACAGTTCTCGAATCAATAGAATGAAGTAGTTAATGGAGACTCGTAAATGAAACCTTTTACAGTAAAGTAAGTAACCTGGATATTGTGACATGAACTGGCATGCAGTCCATCTCTTTTGTTTACATCATGCTGTCATTTAAATTTCTTCCATTATAATTTATCACTGATATACAATTTGGATTGATATAATTTTGTCTTTATTTATCATTTGAAACTGTAATTAATTATATATTCCAAGTTAATCATCTGTAAGGGGTGTTAAGGATTTATACTACAGGATCCAACACAGTAATTGCGAATGCTAAGTGCAAAATTAAAATTTACAACTTAAGAAATTTAAATTTAAATGCTAATGAGAGTCAAAGTACAGTAGTCATTTTGTAATTCAATCTTATTCGTTTCCTAACATATTTGGTTTAATTTTAATCAGTAGGAACTTGTAAACTTTTTTTTCCAAGTAACATTTTCTTGTAGTTTGTATCGTTTGCAATTTTGAACTATAATTTTGGAGATGAGTTAGCCCACTATTGGGTGTGAATCACTAGCGGGTCAAAGTTCAGGCTCCGGGAGGCACGTTCGAGAGGCATGCAGACACTTAACCTGGTCAGCAAGTGTATTGCTTGTCACAATGTGGATGGTAGTGCCGTGTGCAATAGGACACTGACAGAAGTAATACGCCACAGACTTATTTGTCCATCTGGCTGCAGAATGTATCCCCAATTAAATAAACTAATGGGTATTGTCTGTTCTTTGCATAGTAAAAAAATACATTACTATTTTACTTCTTGCTCTTGGGCGTACTGTGGATCCCGTTGTATCATTCTGCCACTGTGCAGAGTAAGTTGGAGTGTTCGCCCAGGGAGAGTCTGGGAATCACTGCTGCTGAAAGTAGTGGAAGATGAGCAGGCGAGTATTGGCACGAGGAGGTGAAGCCTCGGGAGCAAATTTGCCAGTAAAGGGGCAATAGTTACGTCCTCTTTCTTGTCATATTCTAGAGTTAAGAATATAATTGGATCTCCAAAAGAATAGGTATTCTAAACAGTATGATTTATCATAATTTAACATGGTAGTTATAATCCTTTGAGAGTAACATTTCTGTTTTTATTAGTACAAAATTCTACATGTAGTACAGAATTCCGACTTTTACTGATACGAAAACTGGGCGAGCAGAACTTTAGGAATCGGCTCCATAAACCTATTTTACGGCAAGTGTAACACCTAACGTTCCTTGTCTGCACGTTAATGCAAGTGTTGAGCATTGTTTTCTAAGGGGGAGGAGGGAGGCTCCCAGCAAAATTTTAATAGTTTTAAAAATTTTTATATTTGTACGAGATATGGTTTCTTTTATAGATATATATTAAGACTATTCTTTACATTAATGAAATTATTCTAGCTTTCATACTTTTTGTATAATGGCAGGTCAAAGCCCAAATTTGCATACAACGGTTTAATACAAAAAAGAAAACCAAAGGACTTACAGAAATGAAATAATTCACACTGAATAACAAATTCACGGGCTACATCATGATATGTATGAAAATCACATTTGAAAAAAAATTGTTCAATTTGAAACAAAATATTGGCAATTTATATATATTTTTTAAAAGTACATAAAATGTCACAGATGACTTTTACATACTTCTTGACGTAGTCCTTGACACAGTTATTCAGTGTGAATTATTTCCTGTAAGTCAGTTGGTTTTCGTTTCGTGCATTAAACAGTTTTATGCTAATTTGGCCTTTAACATTCCACTGTACGAAAACTATGAAAGCTAGAAAATTTTCATTACTGTAAAAAATAGTATGTGTGTGTGTGTATATATATATATATATATATATATATATATATATATATATATATATATATATATATATATATATATATATATATAAAACAAACCATATCTTGTATAAATATGTAAATTTTTAAAAACCATTCAAATTTGGCATAAACTCCCCCCTTAAGAGCAACTAATAAATGCAACTGCTTTATCACTAACTTTCACTAAAAAAAAATATCAAACAGGCCTCAAAGTGATGCAACACTTACAAAATTGTGACAAAAGTAACCATTCTGGTAGAAAAACTGACTAAAATGTGGTTGATTAAGTGACTAAAAAGTGACAAAGTGAACCTAAAAGTAATCAAAGGCGACAAAATAAAACCATAGGCATTTACGGAAATGTAGTCAGTATAATGTGCTCTGTAGTATTGGCTGTATCTACATGCCATATTTACAAAACACCTGATACAGATTCTCAGGCTAAAGAATTCTGTGAGTTTTCTATACACACGTTGGCACAATGGGCACACGTGGCATAGTTTCTTAAAAAAAATTATATTTCCCTATGCATTACAGCACGTTTGAAGAATGTGGTAGGCAGCGATCTGCTGTTGGTCCAGAACTCAAGCTACTGATTTACATAAGCTGTTGGTCTAGAGTAACCTAAGAGAACCAGTATTACAGAAAAAATTTTAAGGAAGACAAATTCAAACACAATTGCCTGAATGTTATATCCTGAAAATTAGTAAATAAAATGTACATAATGAAACACTGATGCTATGCACTGAATGACAACAAAACATTTTTAATTCAAAGTTGAGGTCCTATATTCTCTGGTAAATATTAAGACTAACTACTCATTTCATACCTGCTAAACTATTCATTTTATGGTCATTGTTTATTAATGAAAAATGTTTATATAGATGCTAAATGTAATATTACGTTTTTTATTGGTTTAGGTTATGTTTGGGAAAGTTAGTTTAGGCTATATTATTTTAGCCTTAATTTTCTCCATTTTCGTTAGGCGACCTAACCTAACCTTACATACACAATTTAACCTAACAAAAATGAAAAACTTAATAACCTAGCATAGCCAACATACCTAACATTAATCTAACCAAAAACGGAACATTTCAAAGACAATAAACTACAATTTTCTTTACGTACGACAACTTCAAACTTCTACAGAAATATTTTTCATCAATAAACTATGTCTTCAAAATCAACTGTATTTAACTGGATATTTTAGTTATCTTTTTTTTTTTCCACAGTGTTTTGAATAGCTTTAACTTCTTTGGGACTAGCTGTGGTTTCATTGCAAACATTCTCATGGCACTCTTCACTATAAGGACATAATTTACATGTCCTATCAGACACACATCCTTCCATACATCAACCAACAGATGTACTCTGCAATGACGTCAGCCTGTTATTTCGTTCACACAAGTTAAAGAAGGAAAACCTGTGTATTTATAAGTGCATGCACAGCATTCATAAAAAAACTGCAACCAAAAATGTAGAAAAAAATGGAAAAAGTGACCACTAACAAACTCACAAGATAATATGCACACATCTCGATACAACATCTCTTGAAAATACTATTGTACTACAGTTATGTGACAGTAATAAATATATGCATTACATAGATGAAGTCGAGTCATAAGTCACACGATAAATACATCAAATATTCTTTTTTTAAAGTTTATTGTCACACCAATTTTACAAATACAGTAAACTCCAGATTATCCGTGCACTGATTAACCGGTTTTTGGATTATCCGTGCGTCTTTGAACACTGTAAAAACCAAAATTTTTGTAAAAAAAAAACATTTTTGGAACATAAGAGTGTCAACTCCTGCATGCAAGAATGGATTAATAAAATTTCAACAAAATTTTTTTTCTCATTTTACCATGCACCCCAGACATACTTTTATTTTGGTGAAAAGGTTGTGAAATACGTTATTCATAGGTAAAACCATTACTCTTTATGGTATTTGAGTTAGTTATTTATAAATTAAATTTTTTTTGACATTTTTATAACAACACATGTGCTATTTTCGGGTTATCCGTGCATGGCGCAGCGCCAAATAACAGCGATAATCGGGAGTTTACTGTAAACTACTGGAAACTGAACTGTATTCGCCTGTAAAATCACCAAAGTAAATTAAAATTTTGGGTATGTTGAGAAAATACTACTCTGCGATACATATTACGTGCCAAAACCAAACACAAATCAATCGTCAATTTTAACAGCCCAAGATGACCAATATACAAATTACACTCAGCATTACATTGGAAAAAAATTATTTTTAAATTAACAAATAGTTTGAACCATAAATCAGACATGATTTTTTAATTTGGTGAACAATGGTTCTTACTGGTACACACTAGTCGAGAACATGTACGTCACTTACTGGTAAAAGCTTACGGCAAAAACTGTGTGTTAATGCTCTAACAATTGCAATTTGTGATGTATTACATGTAGCACACACAGGGATCTTTCTTTGCTATCCTCTATTTCTAGTGAACTAGTGCAATGCAAATGGTCACTAAACGTACTAACAGATAGCATACAAGGACTTACATAGTAGCTATTAAGAGCTGGTGACTGTTCTGATCTTTGAATTTTTCTCATACGATTACAACATAAACAATATTTATATGTTAGATAAAATATCTTTCATAAGATCAAGTATTTTGAAGCAAATGATTTTAAGGCAAACAAAAGAAGACACTCAATAAACATGCCTGATCTTGTATTACGTCACTGAAACCAAAGGGTTGTCAACCATCAACAATATTTCATTATTTAACTATTATTTTCTCCAGTACACACAATAAAAACATTGTGACGGTGATCTCCAATTTTATGAAATACTACTTCCATATTAGGTGTATTTTTCTTAGAAAAATAGCAGTGTGTGTTGATAATTAATTTTGGTCGGAAACAAGCTTGCTTCGAGTGCACATTAATTTTAAGTTCCTTTTCATACACACTAAATATGT
This sequence comes from Medauroidea extradentata, assembly GCA_003012365.1. Taxonomy (NCBI): domain Eukaryota; kingdom Metazoa; phylum Arthropoda; class Insecta; order Phasmatodea; family Phasmatidae; genus Medauroidea; species Medauroidea extradentata. The sequence continues at coordinate 39,099 of PNEQ01116892.1, read as the reverse complement.
TGGAATGTACCAGACATTAGCAAACAAACTGATCACTGTTTATTTTACATGAACAAAATAAAATCCCAAGTATGCGCACGCACACGCATGCACACACACAGACACACACACAAACAGAGATTCTAACTATGACTTGAAATATTGTGGGTACCCTTTACATGAATATTCCCAGGACTTAGGACTGGTACACTAAGTCAAACTGTGCTTGAGTTCTCGCTAAGCTGTTGTCAGTGAAGGCATGGTAAAATAATTCAACCAAGAGCTAGCGATGAACTGGGCAGAATCTCTGTGTTGATGTAGACTAAAAATATAGATCCCGATAGTATTCCCTGTAATAACAGGAGACCAATGACAAACAACACGTCGAAAAGCAAAATTATAGCTGAGATTATGTGCAGCCGGGAACTAGTTATATTCATTACCACGCTGGTTGAAATCATGCAAGTATAAATACATCATGTAACACGCAAAACATGGTTCTAAATTCAAAGAAAAATGCTTCAACCCATTGGCATCCCAACCAGTGTGTCGAGGGAGGAGGGATATACCCTTAACCGTCTACTGCAAGGGACACATTTGTTTACCTTTAAGTAATAATAATTCTAAATTGAATTATATCTGTGAGCCAGTGCCATTTGCAAGTTGACTACTAATTTTGATACTTGTTTTACGTCAACAATTTTTAAGAAAAATTTAATTATGGGAACTGCGGTGGCCAAATGGTCACACCATTCGCCTCCCACCAAGGCAATCCAGGTTCGATTTACGGCAGGGTTGGTCCCCAAATCTTCGCATGTGGGAATTGTGCCAGACGATGCTATTGGTCAGTGGGTATTCTTGGGGATCTTCCTTTTCCCCGCCCCTTCACTCCAGTGCTGTTTCATACTCGCATCATGTCACTCCTCACCAGTGTTGAAGACCTCAATGTTAAGCACTAACCAAAATCTCTTTCTCACTCCAATTCTTATTCTTCACTTCTTGCAACGAACATCTGCTGGCCCTACACCAACTGGATTACAAAACTCTCAACAGCAGATATTTAAGAAACCCATATTATCGTTCTTCAATAAAAATATGGTAAAAATATACAATGAATGACTAATATCAATCAGGAAAAAAAGAAACTCCTATGAACGAGATGCCACAGCCTTCTTTGAAAAGATGTGTAAAAGCATTTAAACAAAGGACTATTTAAAATCTAGACAAATACAGACATAACATAGTTAATTTTCAGTGACCTGTGCAAGTTTCCTATGAGCAATGGAACAGCCCAATAAAACATTCATGTTGTGTTAAGACACTGCCGAAGACCACTGTAATTAATGATTGTTTTTCACTGCTTGTTTGAAGAAACAAACAACTTCAATAACCTTATAAATATTTTGTATGTCTTTGCTACTTGTTTTGGAAAAACTGACAGTGATTTATATACATTTAAAATAAACACCAGATACTATTTTCAACATAATTATTATATCACGCACTTTACTAAAAATAAATTGAATTTAATAATAATTTTTCAAAGTCTTCTTTATAAATTTTTACTGAGACTATTTTGTAGGAAAAATGTTTTGACTCATGTGACAGTGGTTAGCTTAACTGGCTCTGCCCACACTCTTGAGTCCCAATTACTTAATATTGTTCCCAGGAAACTTTGCAGACTAACAAAGGGTGTCACATAGGCATTTAAGAGAACAGCTGCCAGTGAGTGACCTTCAGTGCTCGTTAGCAGTATTATAACAATTGCTGGCGTTACCAAGATTACTGAACCAGTGAAATCAGCTGTATAGTGACATGACCTTGGTGTCTGGTTTTAAGTAACAGCAAACACACCAGCAGTAAACAAAATGTGACCCGGAGACATTTTTCTGGCAACACTCCAAAACAAATACACATGAGAACAACTTTGTAGTCGAAAGTTTTATTGTATTCTACATGTTCCTCGCCCACACTATATGACAGCATCAGTTTGAAAAGCTATGACACTATAATTTTTGGACCTTAGGTACAACACCAAAGTATTGCAGAATTATACTCAATTTTGTACTACTAGAAAACTTTCATCAAATAACAAAAAATGAAATAAGCCTAACAGTGTTAAAAAACACTGTTAGTGAACATTATTTCAGCAAAAATTATTTTTTAAAAAGTAACTGTGCACTGTATTTTGTAGTGTAATTTCTCTCTGCTAGTTTTGCAGATACCACATATTGGCGTGGAGATAATCTGGTCCGCAAGGCCTTGAGCACTGTCAAGGATGAAGAGAAGAAAACCAGAAGGCCAACAGCAATCTACAAAGTTTTCCACATCAGAAAATTGTTGGGCGTGATCCCACCAGAAATTAAACCTGAATGACTGCTGCAGGGCGAGTGGTCTGGACACTATACCATATTGGTCCTCAATACTACAGATGGCTTATTCACTAACCTGGAAAATTTGGCTGTTGCTGCAGTTAGTTGCCTTTAGAAGTGGCTCAAGACGTGAACAGTTATCAGGGTTCTCATCACACCCAAATGACCAACAGTGACTTTCCCGTTCACTACTGCGTATAACTTTCCTGTACCTCTGTGAGCAAGGGCTCCCATAAGGGGGTGCAGGGTGGGGCCTGAGCCCCCCCTCCCCTTCTAGCAGATGTTTCACAATGTGTTTAGTTTTCTTTTTTAGTAAAAAGTATAAAAAAATAGGTATCTGCAGTTTAATAAGTTTCGTAATCTATGCGGTTTCATGTATTGAAATATACCAGTAGCTATAAATTTATTCACAGACTACATCTGTTCCTATTGACATAAACACATATTATGATCTTGGCCCCCCTTTACAATCTCTAAGATGGGCGCCCTTGTCTGTGAGTCACAAGGTTGGTTACAGAATTGTAGAATGATTAAGTGTTCTGTTGCCAACATGCCTATTTAGCAATGGCATACCAACAGAGCACTTCAGTTTGTCACATACCCCCTTTGCAAAAATCATTAAAAGATCTCATCGTAGAATGAGAGTTGCAATGAATTCAATTAAATACAAGTATTGCGGCAATGACATTCAAGTCAAGCCAATTTCCATTGAGGAAACCACTGAGCAAGGAACAACGAAATGAAAACCACACACACAAAAAAGTTTAACTTTGCAAAGTAGCCACATGTTCGACTTGCTGTGTATAATTTATCTTAATGTTCACAATGCCACACATTTTTTAAATTATGCATCATTGACACTCCAACAAAAACATGCTGTAAAGAAAAAACACTAAAAGCAATGCAATGTATACTTGAGTGTGAAGTGTTATATATCTAGGAATAGGTTAAACATCCCTTGCCATTTTGTGTTAAGGTTCCTATTTATCCTATTTCTGCGAGTTAAATTTTTTAAAATCATGTAAGGGAGTAGATATTGCAAAACCGCTGGTACAAACAATTTCCAACATTTCTATGTAACGGTTTTGTGATATGTGCTCATTTAAAAAATTTTAAAAAATAAATAACCTACTAAAATAGCATAAATATGGACCTGTGGATTTAATACAAATACTGTACAGTAAATCTGTTCAAAATGGAACTCTATGCAGTCTACAATTTTTTTCAGTAATAGAGAGGTGAAGTTGAATTCCAACACAAAAGTATGAGTGTGTGTTCTTGCGCATGTGCATGTGTGTGCATGTGCGTGCGTGCACACACACACCCACTAACTGATATACTATAGGAACACAATTTTAATTCCAACAAAATTAAAATAAACACAAATGTTCTGTAATTTTTATAACTAAGACCATCTAAATTAAATTAATACATTACAGTGAACTAAAGGCTGTGCACTTCTCTGTTGTTTTGTTTTATTTATTATTGTCATGGGTTGTTTAACATACATCAAATTGCTAGCTGAGGTAAAGTAAAATTTTAAGTAGAGTATTTTAAAGATTAATCCGAGTTTTGATCGGATTCTGTACGATACTGAAGCTAAATGCTTGCATATGATCTAACACAACCTGACAAACCTCTTACTGATCGAATATCCTGGTCAAATGACCAAGAAAACATAGCTAGCTCTATTACGTTACTTTTACTTTTTGTAACAGCCTTAAAAAAATGTTCATTGCAAACAAAATGTAATCTCCAATCATTTCCTCCTATTATTTGAGATGCCTGAGCAACACTGTCACTAAGCGTCCCTTGCCAGCCTTATGTGAGCAGTGAACTATCAGCATACATGTAAATCAAATACTCTTGTGCAATTAGAACCACACTTCTTGAGGTGGGTTCAAAAAATGTGCACACAATACGTAAGTGATAATAAGCAACTACAAAGCATCCCAAACTCAGACTGCAGTACACGGCTTACAGCACATGCTGTTGCCAGATCGCAGCCGTGTTACAAAGTTCTGGACATTTCTACATAATTTTGAGTACTAGAATACTATATTTTACATTTTTGAATTGACATCATTGTAACTGGTTTAAGATTAAGCTTCCAAATATGCATCTACTCACATTTTATACTACTTTAAAATATACAGTTTACATATTCCACCATTACTAATTAACTAGATTAGTAGTAATAGGCAATTTGTAAACAAATAAATACTATCACATTGGCTATTTATTAATCATTGTAGCTACTCCCGATAAAACACGAGATTTCGTCCATAGGATAAGTGTCTGTCTGAAGACAAGAATGTGGTTGGGGTAACATTGATGATCATGAAATCGATTACGGAAAACCACATGTGATGAAACTTGAAAATCTGGATGTTTTTGTCATTTTTACCTTTTGCTAAAATTACATTTAAAAGGGAAGTTTTACGAAACAAAAGAATACAAATGTTTGGCCGTGCTTTAAACTTAAGGTATGATTCCTCATTTTCACTACTTCTGCGACAATTTTCAAGTTTAAACAAGAGCAGATATCATAAATTTGTTTGTTAGTATTATTTAAATTAGTTTTACTATGACTATATTGTCATTTCAAGACAACATTAAGATGAAGCTGATTACATACTTAACTGAATTTTCGTCAATGAACTAATTAGCCGAAATACAGAAATTTTTTTATCTTAAAAAAAGTTTTGAAGACCGTAAAAACCTTGCAAACAAACTGAGTGACAGATTTTTTATTGTATTTGCTCTAGTTCAGGTTTTTGATTTATTGATTAATTTCAACTTGCTGACCACAGTTGACTACATACACAGTATAACTACAGTACATAAAATTATCACATTTTTTAAAGCCAAAAACTGTTTTTGTGTGTGTACATTTTCCCCAGAATATGCTGTAATACCTTAAGAAAGTATCAAACAAAAAATTATAGATCATTTTTATGTCCTCTTTGTTTAAAACTGTCTTTAAACGACAAAGAACGGAACATTCTGACGATAATTTTTTGCTTATCATATCTTCTATCCAGTTTAACTCATGACCTATGTAGAGAACGGTTAAAGTTTTACAGTGGTGTCGCTTTTAAAAATAAATTCAGCTTATTACAAACAACAGTCTCGCTTCCATCACCCATCTAACTTCAAAAATAAAAGTTTCTCATTGACCATTTTTTTAAGGTTTCATTAAACACACATTAGGTTAGAAAAATATTCTATACAATTCAGCAAAAAAAAATTTTAGCCTTCTGATTTTTTTGTTGGCGTCCAGATGTATGAAGTTTTGCAATACTATTTTGCAGTTAGTTCTAAAGTTATAATGTGATCTATCTAATGATGCATAAAAACTGTAGAAGTACAAATATTCAGTTTTAAAAATTTTTAAACCCCTTATAATGGTGCAAATGATGAAAAATATACATCATCCTATGCTCGTTTCAATGCTGTACAATATGCAAAAATTTTAAGATCAAAATTACAAAATGACAATTGTGTATTTTTGACAGTATGCACCGAAACAAGGACATGCTTATGGTAGTTACAGTGCATTGAAAAGACAGTGAACTTCGATATAATTCTGTGCTGCAATCTAAGCAAGAGATGCTCTATAGAATGATTTTAATGCAGGCAGAACCATCAAGAGAGAAGGAAAACAATGTGCTGAGAATGCACTTCATAAAAAAGGGATACCAAGCTGGTTGCTCAAGAATGTGAGAGAGTTTATAATAAAGTGCAACAACTAACAACTGTACACCTAGAAATCTGGTTATCTGAGACAATGCCAAAAGAAAGTAAGAGTACGGAAATTTTAACAGAACACGGATTATTACAGTGTCTCGCACAACAAGATGATAAGACATGAGATAAGCCTCTCTTTGAGTGTATCGATATCAGTGTAGAAATGGATGTTACCAAGTCATTGGCAAAGGAATGGGATAGATGACCATTTAGCAGAATGCAGCACAAAGTGGCTTATACACAGCAGCATACAGAAAGCAGGAGATGTCACAAATGAGGAGATAAGATAAGCCTACACAGCATGTAGTCTACTGACACTACATTACTGTCTTACAGTCTATGAAAATTCATTCTTTCGACAGACACAACTAATTAGCTTTTCAGCATATAACTCAAAATAATTAAGAATCTCAATATAATGCAGGTGTTGGGAGACATAATTAATGCCAGCATTATAGTGGTATCATGACATTCTGGGTGTGATCAATTATGTATTAATACAGGTTGGGGGACAAAAATATGGCATGATATAGTGAAATCAGTGGCATAACGGAAATCTACTACACATAAGAATGAATCATACAGCAACTGTAATTTTTAGCTCTTCTAATAACTATTGATAAGATGTTACATATTTATTTTATAGGTGGTTCCGGATAAAGTGAGCAATTTTTAATCACCCTTTAAAAAAAAACAGTCCATTACCGTATGTAATTAAAGGTTAGCAATGACTGCCTTACTTCTAGCATGGCTGGTAGCAATTACTGAATGTAGTCCTATGTACTATCTTAAAAACAATAGTGAACCCAAATCTACTAAAATTTACATGTACATATTGTTGCGAGCCGCGACTGTCTGCCTGGGCGGTGTAGTACGATACTGTGGTGGCGGAGCTAGGACACCCCCTTCCCACTCACTCCTCGGCGCCGTGGCTGTCGGGCAGGGCGGCGAAATACAATACAGTGGCGGCAGCGCTAAAAGACCTCCTCGGGTGCCTCATGGATTGTATTACTCCATGATAACCACCTGCACCCAGTATCGGGTAACCGAGAGAAAATATTGTGATCTGGAATGATCCTGTTCCCTCTATCTCTCGGGGTGGTGCTTGACATTGAAGCGACATCTTTCCAGGAGGTTGGAGAACAGAGACCCGCCGAGATAATTCGAGAAGAAGGAGGGTGGGGTATATAAGGGGGAGCTGCAGCAGGAGCGAGAGAGTTTTTGCTGGCAGGTGCCTAGTGTGATCTGAAGTGATAGTGACAAGTATTGGATTGCGACGACTGTTC
>PNEQ01116892.1:0-31612 GCA_003012365.1 Medauroidea extradentata | reverse complement strand
ATCCTTTACGTAAATAGTAGTTATTTATTCTGTTTGCCATTTATTGTGATAAATCTTTATAGATATAGATTTTTTATTTAAAAACTAGGTTAGCTTTATTTTCTTTATTTTATCAAAGACCTCCATCCCCAAACGTACCTAACCCTTAACTTGTAACAATATTTTGTATAATTTGTGAACTATTTGCGACAATCTACTTACGCTCGAACAACCTACACAGTGTAACATACTCTGCACAAACAGTAAAGTGATGAGTGGATGTTTCCACTGCTGTTTTAGTGATCAGCAACCAGTTTACAAATTCACCGAGAAATAGCATAAGATAGCTTTTGGCAGTGTACAAACTGAGCATTTTTGTACAATGCACTATAAAACATACAGTGATTTGATCACACACGTACAAGTGGTGGAATAAAATTCCCAAATGATCAACAGTTACAGGCATTTAGTGAATTGTTACGTTTTATAACTGCCAGACTTTGTATTGGGAATCACTTTTGGTTGGGAAGTTAGACTAAACACTTCATTTTTGTATTTGAGTATGTATTACAAAACTAATTTTAAAAAATTTGTGGCTAGTTTAAAACAGCAGAAATTTTGTTTGAGTGTGATGTGGAAATAAGTCCACACATTTTTTTAAGGCTTTCGTAATTGTGCGTTTTGTAAGCAGTTATAACATTGGTATGGGATCCTGGTCTGTCGTAGTCTGATCCCATTTTTTACTTCATGATGCTGGCTGTAACGAATGTCGAAACACTGTCAAAGGGGCAATATACGCTGTGATTCAAGCCCAGAAACCATGAACATATAAAGTAATATTGGGGTGTTATAAGCATATTTATTTATTTCATAGTTTCCTGAATATTTATTAGTGTATTATATTCGAGATAAGGGATTGAAGATATATGTAGGTCTACTTTGACATCTGCTGCGATATTTGCCAACATTTTGGAGAAAAAATTCCTTTGCCACTGCTGCAATATTATATTTACAATTTTACAAGCTAAACTTATATAAAGATGTTTTGCTTGTAAAATTGTTGATCTTTTATTTACAAACATGTAATTCTATAATTTTTAGATAGTAGAGAACACCGAGGCAATACAATGAATAAATGACAGAGCTGATGTAGAAAAATTGATCTTAAATGAAGTTAATTTGCATATATATAAACACACTGTTATTGGTAGCTGGTGTTCATTACTTGAGTATTTAATAAATATAAATTTTTAATTATATATTTTTCAGCTGCATAATTTAGATGTAAACACCGCACAAGCCAACACAAATAACAGTATGTGGCCATGTTTGTAGTTAAATCAGCGGAAAGATATTAACTGGCTGAAAAAAAAAAGTAGGGCTGTCATCAAGAACGTGCTTACTTTATCCCAAACTACACTCGTGGACACAATTGAAGCATCACTTTTTCAAAAAAACGATTTGAAATCGAAAAAGTGGCCCAATCGACTTGAAATTTCCTGAGAGAGTGTAACCAGGTCTCAAGTTTACAATGTGAAGTGCGTCTGGTCGATTCCGACTGGATCTCGGAGGTGGCAACCCTCCAACTGCCGAAAATTGGAAAACATTGTTTAAGTTTTGTTTAAACGAGCCTTTCTCTGCAGCTACTGAAGGAAATGTGCTGAAAAACCTGTCAGAGGTGGTCCTTTACCCAGTCATTTGGTGCTCTGTTAAGTTTTTCAGGATGAGGCCAAAACCACCCCTATTGTATACCTTTAAAGTTAAAACATCCCCCATGTCCAGAAAAATGGTGCAATTGCAACATTTCTGGAAGGAGCAGCTTGGTTTTGTGCCCATAAATGTCCTTTTAAAGGTTTGGAAAAAAAAAACTCTCAATTTTAAACTCCTTTTAGAAGGTTTTTGCATTAAGGCCCCTTGCAATTTTCCTCCTTAAAACATCACCCGACGGAAAAAATTAACGGATACTTTCCTACCGCGAATCTCGCTGACTGCTGAAGCAAAGTTTCGCCATCCGCAGCTTCGTGAAGACCTACCCTGTCACGTTAGCAACCCTTATGGTGAGGTACCGAAAAAAAAAGGGTTGAAGATGATTTTGAGCTGTGGTCAGCAAGGATTGTCGTGTGGTGTGCTTTTTGAGGTACGCGCCAAAATCTCATTCCGTATGTAGAGCCACAACCTCCTTTAAAAGAGCTAAACAGTAAAACCACCCTTTTTTTAACCCCGCCTACGAGTGTACTTTGTGGGCAAAATGTTAGGAAACTCGGGTCAAAGCAAAGTACCAGCACCAGTCACGTACCCTGTAAACTGCATTACCGTACGACAAAGAATAACACCCCTATCAACCCCCTTTTGAAATCACTGAATGTCGTTAGAGAAAAATCGTCGTTTTTGACATTGCCTGGCAAACTTTCAAATTCAAAAGCCCATTGAAAATGCTTTAACAGTTTTAAGCGGCTTGCATTTCCTTTTTGACATTGAAATCCCTGCAGTCAAGTTTTTGAACTGTCTCGTGACAGAGAAGCTTTTACAGATTACAGTAAAAATGTGCAGTACAGTTTGTTTTACAGACAGTAAAAAACTTTTTGACATTCCATCATTTATTGAAATGTAATGCTGTCTTCTGCTGGGTACAAACAAAACAATTCAAATGAAGTTATTGGAACAAAAAATTACTCTCAAACAAACAATAAGACAGAAACTTCATTCCATCTTGAAACCAGCACAGGATGTTTCCTCCTCGCACCCCTGCAAACAGCAGCACAACAGGCGGGCATGCTTCTGATGAGTCTCCAGAAAAACTCCTGTGGCATTTCATTCCAGATTTCCACCAGAGCAGCGTAGAGTTCTTGGAGATTTCTCTATTTCCGTCCGCGCTTTCGAAGCCTCCTATTGAGTTCGTCCCACGCGAGTTCGATGGGATTCATGTCGGGTGAACAAGGAGGATGCCTTAAAACTGTTATGTCGTTCTCATCACAATACCTGGTTGTCACGCTGGCAGTATGCTGTCTTGCGTTATCTTGTTGGAACTTGAATTGGTTCCCAATCTGTTGTCGGAGGGGTAGGACGTGAGGCTGCAGAATTTTGTTCATGTACTGTACAGCGGTCAACCCAGGGGGTGGGACAAGAACCAACTCGGTTCTTCTGTTGGCCATGATGCGTGCCCAAACCATAACTGAACCGCCTCCGAACGCTGTAACCGACTTTGTGTTCCTCTGTTGCCCCCGATCCCCACGGCGGCGGTACACCCTCCCGCGATCGTCGTTGCTCTCCAGACTAATGCGGCATTCGTCGGAGAACAATACGTTGTGCCACTCTTGATACCGCCAAGCTCCATAATCTTGATTAAACCTTATAAACTCTCTAAAGTGAATACTTGTCAGAGCTGGGACTTTTGCAGGTCGCCTACAATGCAGGCCACCTTCCGTTAGCCTCCTCTGAAAGTTTTGGAACTTACAGGGCGCCCCGTAGTCTCACGGTGGTCCTAAGCTATGGATACCATGCTAGTGGAGGAATTTTGTAAGGCAGAGTGATGCTTCGCTCGGTCCTCCCGGTTTGAGGTACACCGCCCTCGTCCCTGCCCAGGGCTATGTCTGAAGCCTCCAGTAACCTGAAATTGTTGGTATGCCCTCGTGACGCTTTGGGACCGTCCAACTCTTCAGTCAACATTCCTACGAGACATACCCGCATCGTCAATGAGTGTTATGATGCAACGCACATCGTCTTCAGTAAGAGCACACCGGCCCATACGTAATCTGTAGGAAAACAACAGAATGGGCTCAGTACCATTCTTACTGTACGCAGTTACAGTAAAACAGTTATGTAAATCAGATGATTAAAATGTAACTCCTTACCGATATGAAGAGATACGGCACGTGTCTTCCAGGTACTGTACACAGATGCACCAAAGCCTCTTAGTGCAGCGTAACCTTTGTCCAAGATGACCGACTTGCTTTCTGGGCACGACGAAACTGATAACACCAGAGCACGTAGGATGAATTTAAAGGCTAATGGAACATTCTGAAAATTCGTTCCCAAGAAACACCCCAGTGTTTTCAGAAACATCAACCTCTGTTCCCGAACCTTCCAGAAAATTTGATTACCGTACAAAACAATATAACAACATGGTCTAGCAAGGAATCTTACGCCGGACCTTCAGCATGATAGGCGTGCGGAACCAATACGCCACGGAGGTGATGACGACTTGGACTACGCATAATGCACAGTATTCTGCAACAAACATTCATGCAGTCAGTTTCCATCAACTCTAAAAGTTTCTCTGTCACGAGACAGTTCAAAAAGTAACGACTGCAGTGATTTCATTGTCAAAAAGAAAATGCAAACCGCTTAAAACTGTTAAAGCATTTTAAAAGGGCGTTCGAATTTGAAAGTGTGGCATGCAATGTCAAAAACGATGATTTTTCTCTGAGAACATTCAGTGATTTCAAAAGGGGGTTGATAGGGGTGTTATTCTTTGTCGCACGGTAATGCAGTTTACAGGGTACGTGACTGGTGCTGGTACCTTGCTTTGACCCGAGTTTCCTAACATTTTGCCCACAAAGTACACTCATAGGTGGGGTTAAAAAAGGGGGTGGTTTTACTGTTTAGCTCTATTAAAGGAGGTTGTGGCTCTACAAACGGAATGAGATTTTGGCGCGTACCTCAAAAAGCACACCACACGACAATCCTTGCTGACCACAGCTCAAAATCATCTTCACCCCTTTTTTTCCGGTACCTCACCATAAGGGTTGTTAACGTGACACGGTAGGTCTTCACGAAGCTGCGGATGGCGAAAATTTGCTTCAGCAGTCAGCGAGATTCGCGGTAGGAAATTACCCGTTAATTTTTTCCGTCGGGTGATGTTTTAAGGAGGAAAATTGCAAGGGGCCTTAATGTAAAAACCCTCTAAAAGGAGTTTAAAATTGAAAGTTTTTTTTCCAAACCTTTAAAAGGACATTTATGGGCACAAAACCAAGCTGCTCCTTCCAGAAATGTTGCAATTGCACCATTTTTCTGGACATGGGGGATGTTTTAACTTTAAAGGTATACAATAGGGTTGGTTTTGGCCTCATCCTGAAAAACTTAACAGAGCACCAAATGACTGGGTAAAGGACCACCTCTGACAGGATTTTCAGCACATTTCCTTCAGTAGCTGCAGAGAAAGGCTCGTTTAAACAAAACTTAAACAATGTTTTCCAATTTTCGGCAGTTAGAGGGTTGTCAACCCCGAGATCCAGTCGGAATCGACCAGACGCACTTCACATTGTAAACTTGAGAACCTGGTTTCACTCTCTCAGGAAATTTCAAGTCGATAGGGCCACTTTTTCGATTTCAAATTACTTTTTGAAAAAGTGCTGCTTTAATTGTGTCCATGAGTGTGTATCACACACACATAAAGTTACTTGTGTCAGAGATCAAAAAGAAAATACAAGAGAGGAAAAAAGTGGGAAGAAAGAAAAGAGCCAAAGAGAGAGAGAGACTACGGAGTAAAAAAAAAGAAAAGAAAAGCTCGTTTACATTAAAGTAAAATATCCCAGTATGAGTGACCAGGCCGATGGTGAAAGAAAAACCAAGTTTTCTGTAGGATATGGAAAGTACTGGCTGTAAGTGGTAAAGCGTAAACTTTTCAAAACTGTCCTGTCATGAACAACAATTTAAAAAAAAAACAAAAAAAAAAACACATTTTACATGTTTACTTTTGAGTACACTTTAATTGTTACTCAAGGTACTTATTCATATTAACAATTGGTAGGGAAATACAAATTGGCTGAATAGCAAAATAAGTTACTGTAACCACAGTTTCTTCTTATCTGGACATATATCAGCAAAGAGGAAGGGGGACCTCACCACATTCTACATAGATTACCAAGTCTGCAAATGTCACAATATCATGCACACTGACCAAGTCTGCCTGGTCTGCATCTGCAATGCGAGCAAACCCAGAGAACTTCTAACAGAACCACCCAGCTATGGGTTATATAGTGACCATGTTTTTACAAGTAGCGAGAATGGAGAATACGGAGAGACAATGCTCTGCTAATGAGATAATCTCTCCACTGCAGTAGACACACTGAAGCCTTCTCCTGCTACATCGCCGAAGAATTGATAGCATGTTAACAGTGATGGCGCATTTACTTAATTTATTTTAGAGATAACCACGCTTGTTACATGCTGTAGACCCTCTGGGAGCGCATTCTGCATGTGTTTTAAAAAATTGTTTCTTGTTCTTTAACAAAAAATAGTGCAAGCATTATGCTGTAAGCCAGTAAACATGGTGTGATGACAAACATGTACCCCTGTCCCCTACAAGCCTAATAAACACAAACATTTTTGCTGGACGACATGGTACAGTATTTTGAGTTGTTCTAGAATCTGCAGGTCTATTATGACTGAGCGACAGTAGCCTGCAACTGGACTGAGCCTTGCGATGCATTGTGGTTTAGATAGTGATTCCGTGATTTGTGAGTGTAGCTATCTTTCGCAAGTACGCAAAAGCTTTACGACAACACACTCTCGGCAAAGGCAGTTGGCAATGCTTCAGTGGATAAATTATTCTCATTAATAAACAATTCCAGCAACAGAAACACTCTCTTTCTGTGGTTAATTATCATCCTCCGTAGTAGTACCACCTAGCCTAATAATTAGGAAACTGTTTATATATGCTCCGCTAGATGTCTGTAAGAATTCCATCGCAAAATTTAGTTATTATTTAGCAGTGCTGTATGCAAGCAAAGTAGTGACATAGAAAACATTTTTGAAAATTATTTATATCGAAAATATAATTTGAATTTGGGAAGTAATCTAAATCATTTGCATTGTATATTTTTTTACAAAGAAAATTTCTAAAGATCATTCCTCGAAAGTAATTTTGGCCTATGTGAAAACACTGAAATGTAGATATGTACAAAACTAAATAAGTAAATATTGTCCATTGTAGCAAATTAAATGATAGCAATCCATAAATAATGTGTAAATATGCCATTTATTGAAATGGAGTTATTGTAGACTGTGTAGTTCGTATGTATTACGATTTACAGCGTTTACACATACGACAGGAGTTATCAGAACGTCATCATTAACTACATTTGGGGGAAGAGGGGCGGGAGAAAGTCTGCAAATGTTAGAATTGATCCTACGTCCAAAATAGAGGCAAACTTTGGAAGCAATGATGCTAACCAATACTCCCATGTAATGCTGTGAAAAGCGTGTCTGTAACATGATGTCCGTACAATACTTCCATGTTGTTTGAACTCTTGCATTACGTTATGCTTTAATATAGGTTTTTAGTGACAGTTTTATAGATTTGTATTTTTACAATGTAAATTTGTAAAACAAAACAGCTACCATAACTCAAATTTCATACGAAATCAAAAATAACGTTCATTGTACAGAGTTGTGTAGTTTTTTTAAATAATCTGTCGTTTGTCAATGTAAAGCTAATTTGCAAAGAGTAAATATTGATGTACCATATGTATCGGACTCTTTCTACGCCAATTAATTTAATTACAGTCGTTTAAGTGTGTGACGATACGGCAACTCAAGAAAAATGTCCTCCATTTTATCTTAAAAATCCATTTTGCGAGTTATAGCAAGCCCTCCAGATGGCGTGCTAGCTTGTGACTGACTTTGTGAATACTTTGCTATATGTGTGTGTCACATGGACAGTTCACAGTCGCAAAGACCGGGAGTAGTAATCACTTTAATCACAAAGTCTAGTTTAGCGAGTGTGATGATCACAAAACTGCTTTGCATCAGGGTCATAATAGGCCTGCATGAATGCTAGTGCATTGCTTCTAATAGCCAGTTTCTTTTCTTTTATTATTAATTTTATTTTCCTCCATTGGATGCAGTTAAGTCATATAATATAGCTAAAGTAAACATCACGAAGTGAAAGTTTTACACATTTCAAAATATAACCAGTGACATGTCAAAAACTAAGCCTTGCAAGTGGCAGTAAATTTACAATGGTTTTAACAGATGGGTGCAAGCCCCCGGCCCCCTCAATAGTAGAACACATCTGTAAGTTTCAATCTACTGTCCCCCTCTGCACTCATTTCCCATCAACAAGCCTATCACACGTTACTCCCAAAATTAAGTGGAAAATATTAAATGCATGAGCTAATAGTTTTAGTCAGCAAGTTATTACACTTCTTCAACAAGTAATAATATTTATAACCATCAAGTAGGACTAATTACTTAAACAACCGAATTGCACTATTATCCAACAACATGTGCTCACAACTGATTACACTTTTCATCACCAAGTAATTAATATTTCAGCCAACAGTCACACAAGTGGTTAGGCATAACCACTCCAAGATTACAGAGTTTGTGCTGCAACCAGTTGTGAGATTTCAACATATTTATAACTTAATGGACTGTGTTTCACACATTTCAGCATAAATTTGCTTAAACTAGACAACTACAATTTCATCTTTACCTTGATAGAAAACTTAAAAAATATCAAAGTGTATTAAACCATGCAGAAAATAAAAGCTCACCTCTTGGAATTATGCCAGGGTCCATAAACGTTGCCAATGTGAAGTTTGCTATCACGAACAATGTGATCACTCCCTGTCCTGCAGGAACCCATAAAAAACCTCGCTCTACGTAATACCGACATCTGAGAACAAAAATAAAAATCTATCATGACTAAATGCACTGTGAACAAACATACCAAAATTGTTGTTTAACATAAAAAAAAACTGTCTTTATTGCGGTTACCGTCACATATAGTTAAAGGCGTGGCACAGTCTACATCAGTTTTAAACATCATATTGCTTTTTGGTACCAGGTTTTTTTTCTTCCTTATTTTAGATGTAAATTGTGATTAAAGATTGCTCTTATGAAATTTTTTCATCCTTCATAGTTTTTGAGTAATGACTCGTAAACATTAAAATGTGTATTTTACAGTTATATGTATGTCACTAAAACCAACTTGCATACAGAACTAAAATAGTATGCAGTGAATAACAATGTTGTAGGCTAAATTGTCTCCTAAATAAAAACAAAAAAATTAAATATTTTTGCATTAAAAAAATTGTGGAAATCTGAAATTAAAATTTTAAAAATTTAAAATTAAAAAAAAATTAATTTTGTTTTTATATAGGATATGATCTAGCCTACAACATTGTTAGTCACAGTAATTTTTTCAGTTTGGTATGTCTGTCTGTTTTAGTAGTGTGCATAAAACCATTAAATGCAATTTTTGACGTACTTACGAGTCATTATGCAAAAACGATGAGAGATTAAATAATTTCATAAGAGCCAAATTTAGTCACACTGTATGTCTAAAATAAGAAAAAAATATCTAATACAAATATAAAAATTAAAATATGACGTAAACTGGTGCAGACCATGCCCTTCATGAAAGTGAATGTACAAAACATTTACTAAAATTAATTTAACATGCGGACTCTTGAATACTTCAGTAAAATTACTGTACTGTCACAGATTATCATCCACCTTCCTCTACCTCAGACTTTCTAGTCAGAAGGTAAACAGTGTTGCAAGACTAAGTAATAGAACACAATATCTGATAACCAGACTTCAAACACACACACGTGTGCATATAAACACACACTGATAACATCAAGTGTGCAGTCAAAGGAAATATAAAATACTTTGTTTCCAGTCCAAAACTTTACATGCACATATTATGTATAGGCCGTTCAGGATAAATGAGCACTAAGATTTAACCTTTGAAAAAAATCACTAGCCATTACTGCATATTGCCTAATGCAACATAAACAATAGTTACAGAGAGGTCGGTTGCATGTGATTTTATTCCAGTGATGTATTTAAATAGGAAAATACTTTCAGTAATTCACTGTCAACCTTACAATGAGTAATGCATAGTTGCAACTATGCATTACTCATTGTAAGGTTGACAGTGGATTACTGACAGTATTTTCCTATTTAAATAAATTACTGGAATAAAATGAAATGCAACTAACGTCTCTGTAGTTAACTAATACTAAAACTTTTATTTGTGAGTATATTTAGGTACCTAGTGACTGTATAGTTTTACTTAGCAAGCACCAACATAAAGTGCTGCAACTGGACAACCGGAAATTTTATTTAACGTCTGAACAATGCACCAACTAGCACTCCATGCTGCAGGTGCTGTGAAAAGTTCAAAATTCAATGATAGATGGCATAAGTGTGCTTGCTACGCACATTAAATTGTTTGCCGAGATATTTCTTCTTTGTGCAATGAGCATGATGTCTTACAAAAAATATTAGAAATTGCTGTTTATGAATACTGTTGCCAAATGATTACCGGTACATGAATTATTACATTTGACAATAGCCAACATTTGTATATAGAATTTAATTTAACTATGAAACAGCAATATTTTTTTTTCTGTTTCATGCATTGACTTTATTTACTATTGCTGTTAATGTGTCGTCATGCAACTAAACGGAACATAAATTCTTGAATAATGTGTATCATCAATGAGAGAGACTAGGCATTTCAGAGCAATTGTAAAACAGTTTCCACCAATTGTAGGAACATATGACAAGGCATACTAATAACATAAGACACACTGACTTAATTACATATTCTGAAGAGCATATTTGTGAAGCTTTTGTTTACCATGTGTAATATATGTTGCTGCTTTACATGTATACAATGACCTCCTGGATGTTTGCCACAGAAACATGGTGTCACAGAATCTTTACAATCTAAAAGGAACACTCAACTTTACATTATCTGCCTATGGACATATGGGTACATTGAAAAACAAGTTTTAGCATTAAAACAATATTAATTTTTAGAGTTCAAAAAGCACCACCACAATTTATAGATACCAGAACATCCAATTTAAAAAGGTTGTCATTTTAAGAGGTACTGTGTATGTTTAACTTTTGTATAGTTGATATTGAAGATTAACCACGATTTTGAACAATTTGTTACATCAACCCCATTAATCAGACACCTAAACAGATGTCAGAATGCTGAAACACTTTTACTCTTGATGGAACCATTACCAAATCAAATTTAAAGTTAGTTTTCACCCTACATATTTTCAAGCAACTTTGTATGGTAACTGCAGTGAAGTTATCTAGAACATACATGGGCATTTATTTCAACAAACTTTTTAAGTCAATATTTCTACACACATCTGATCCAGTCCGTTACCTTGGTACCATCCAGCACTCCATTTTCCGTAAACGTATTACCCAACTATGAGCCACAGATTTTTCAATCAAAACACTGGATCCCCTACACTGTGCAATACATCTGTTCGCTGCCAAAATGAATACTACAGTTTTCATATATTCTGTTAAACTGCTACAATTTCATGTCTGCTGATGATGGTATGAGGGAAGGGGAGATTTATGCACTAACTAAAATACCTACAACATTTTTCCACTTAGTACTTTTCCAGCAATCATTACACACTTGTAGACGTGGGTATACGATTTTGATCCAAAAGTATTAAAGATAAATCATTCCCCACTTTGCCTACATTATCTTTATCTATACTGTGTGTCTGTCCTAATTGCCAGGATTTTAATGTGCATGCTTCCATATTTGTAGTGTATCACTGATCCGACCAAAATAATTTTTCTCCCTCTCATTTCAACAGCCACAGAAATATCCAAAAAATCATCAAATGTTGTGGTGGTTGGCAAAGATGATGACTTCATACTCCTGATGGCCAGGACATCAGAAACTCGAGAACTCGTCAAGTTCAAGCCTGGACAGGGTGAAATTAAGGCAAGCACAGTGAAAGCCAAAGACACGTGAAGAACATGAAAGTAGTAGAAAGCTCAAAGCAAATTTATCAGGTAAATCTTTTCTTATGTCTAATTCCTTTTAGGTCCTATAGTTTTCATTACCCGCATTAACATTGAAAATAAAATAACATCCCAATCTTTGCTGGACCTACTATTGATTACCTAATTCGTTCATTACTAATAATGTCAGTTTGTCCGCCAATTATGATTTTAAAATAAAGCGAGGTCGAACTACATTGCATGCCCTAATCTGATGCCATTACCAATTCCTGTTCTAATTTCTGTCAAGTATATGTTATAAGCGTAAAAATCTCTATTGACCTCGTTGGCAAGCTGTATAACTACTATAAAAATAGTTTTAAATATGCTAATCTCGGGCTACCTGGCTTTTAACATTTTTTTTTTTCGGTTTTCCTTTTTTCCAGATGTTTAAACCAAAGGAAGAAGATAAAGAAACTACAGTAGCAGATATAAGGTTTAGGCCCGGTTCCTCAATGTCTTATTTTCTTCTGATTATCTACCGATTAAAATTTAACCAATGGTTAGCAACAATATCTGTTTCTAAAGTACTGATTAAGATTTATCAATGGGTTAAAAGTCGGTAACCATTGGTTACCTTAATCATAAGAAGAGGTAAAAAAACTGATGCCGTAACTTGGAAGCAGAAAGAAGATGCATGGAAGAAAATCGAAGTAGAATTTAATTAATCTAGGAACCTACATTTTTAACATAACCTACAACATTATGTAACGTTAACATAACCTATAATAGGTATTATAATATACAAGAGTATCTAAAAACACGTAATATAATGTATAAATTTATATTAAGAACTTTTCAATCCTGATTCCCCGATCAACGTATGTTTCATTTTTCCCGAAGAAATAAAAATATATATTTGAAAACCATTACCCAAGATATGTAGTACAATGTACAAATGTGTGTTAACATATTTAACAAAGGTTTCTAACGAATTTTGCAATATAATGTATGGAAGTATAGAGACATCATACAAAGGCATGTGACATAACCACCAAATGTTTTAACATAACCTACAATAGAATATTACTTACCCGAAAGCACAAAAGTTTATGGAATGTAAATAAAACATGCAATAAACTAGTACACACCTGTCTGTGGTCACATCCAGCTGTCCTTCAATTTTTTCTAGCAGTACTAGGACAGTATTTTCACTCAGGCGAAATCTCATAACAAATTCATGGTCATCTATTTACATGTGATTTGGGCATTCCCGGAAAAGTCTTGGTCTGTTTATGAAATCTACTATTTCTTCATCAACATCTTCAAACAATAAATTTAAATCATCCGCCATCATAACCTAAAAAATTGTCACTGTTTGTATTCTTGCTTATTTAATAGTACTGTTTAACTCTGTAATCAATACCTCTTCTTATGATTAAGATAACCAATGGTTACAGACTGCTAACCAATTGATTAATCTTAATCAGTACTTGAGAAACAGATATTGTTGCTAACCATTGGTTAAAATTTAACCGGATGATAATCAGAAGAAAATCAGACATTGAGAAACCGGACCTAAGTCGTACTTAATTTACGAGCATTGTTAAAAACGTCTTGGCATCAAAAATCAAGGACGATTTGACGACTGAATTAAAAGATGAAGTTTTTCCGGTCTTTGTAGACGAGAGAACAGATATCAGTAACACTATGTTGTTGTGCATTTTAGTACGTTATATCTGTGGTATTACAGTTAAAACACAACTTCTCAACTTGGTGGCCATTGGCAGCGATGACGGAAGCGCAAAAGGCTGTACGGACTTTTCAGAAAATGTCTAGATACATTTGAATTAGATTTAAATAATATAGTGGGTTTCCGTTCTGACAATGCCAGTGTCATGTTGGGGAATAAACGGCAGTGCATTTTGGAGGAGTTTCAGAAGTATATGAAAGCTTCTGAATTAAAAGTTTTAAGTCCAAACAAAACAATGTGGTTGGCATTGTTAAACTGCATAAGTTGCATTCTTCAGCAGTGGAATGTACTTGTAGAATTGTTTAGAAAGGCAGCTTTTGAGGATAAAAATCCTGTGAGTGGTTTGATTTTCTCAGATCTTCAAAATCCCTACGTCAAAGATTACCTCCTGTTTTTAAATCATAGTTTGCCAACGATCATCCAATTCAACGCCATGTTCCAAAGTCAGAAAGTTCCTGTTCATGATATGTATTCCGAAAGCAGGCATTTTGTAAGAATTTTAGCCGGAAATTTCATAAAATTTTCTTGTTTTAGCGATGAGGAAAAGTTAGATAGGTTGAATGTGTTTGATCCTCATGTTTTACTTCCTGCAGAAGAAGTAAATGTTGACGATCATACTATGGAATCTTTAGTAGAATGCACTGACAGAGACAGGGAGCAGTTTAAACTTGTATGCATCCAATTCTATCAGAAATGTGTCGCTTTCCCAATAAAGACCATCTATTTAAGAGCATGTCATTTATCTTGCCAAATGATGCACTCACTGCAAATGCAGACTCGAAGTATGACATTTCAGAACGCGCTAAAAAGTTTAATAGTAAAATTGACTCAGATGAGGTGATGAAGGAGCTGAACAAACTTCCTACTTACTTTTCATGTGGCGAGAAACAGAAACTGTTAGGGCTAGATAGTGTTGTCTATTTTTGGTGTGCTGAGTGCAAAGTGAAAACTTTTGGTGGCGAGTATATTTTTTTCAAACACTACAAATTGGCACAAATTTTGTTAGTTCTACCTCCTGGTAATGCTGATATAGAAAGGGTTCTCTCAATGAAGGGTGACATTAAAACAAAAAAGAGAAATAAATTGAAACCACAAACACTGAGAGATTTGTTAAGGGTAAAATTAGACTTGCAGAGCAAAAACAATTGTTGTGTTTCATATCCTATTACTGGAGACCATATGAAAAAGTTTGGAAAGTGCATGTACCAGTGTGAGAAAGGTGTGTGTGAAAATTCCTGAATAATTTGATGATTAAACTTTATTTCACTCACTTTCATTTAGACATTAAAATTTAAAACTGATAAATCATATTAGGCATTTTGGTGCAACTACAAAGACAAGGCAGGTAGAGAAGAATCGGAACTCTCTGAACCCTGACGCTCAGGAAGGGATTCAGAGGAGGCCGGAAAACTCCAGACCCAGTGTAGGAAAAGGGCCGACCAACCCTGCGGAGAACAAACCAGAACCCCAAAAACAGTAGAAGACCAGTTAATGTCCCAAAATGTGGGATATCAAGAGGAAGCTCCCCGTATGCTCATAGAGATAGAGGAGAGGGACCGAAGAGTACTGCTCGACTCAGCATCGTCAGTGAATTTGATACGGGCTAACCAAGTCATGGGACAAAAAAGAGAGACCATGATGCCTTGTCAGCAAGACATCCTGATGGTGAATGCTGGCACTCCCTTAACTATCATAGGCAGAGTAGTATTGGAAGTCTCAGTAGGAGGGACAGAGAAACAAGACGTAGACTTCATTGTGGCTAAAGAAATGTACGAGGAAGTCATCTTGGGAATTTCCTAGCTGGTGGCGCAAGAGACTTTCCTGGAGTTTCAGCAACGACAGTTACCTAGTGAGGGATCGAGTTATTGTTCCATGGATCTTTGGTGCCCCGCCTATGACTGAGATCGTCCTCCCTTGGGACGAAATACAACAAGAGCTTCCAATAGCCAAACAGGTGCAGGAGCTACGCGCAGTCCTGGAGAGGTACAAAGAGGCATTCTCCCCTTGAGAGCTGCTCAGACAGACCCGTGCCACTCAGCACCAAATACTCCACAAGGACACCAAGCTAGTCTGGGCGAAGCAAGTGAAGAGCTCCCCAGAGAAGGAAAAAATGATCAAGGAGCAAGTTGAAGAAATTAAGAGACAATGTCTGGTAGAAGAGGCTAAGTCTCCGTATAATCCCAGTGAAGTGCTGGTACCCAAGAAGACAGGTGATCTATGATTTTGTGTGGACTATCGTGCCCTTAATGATGTCGCATATAATGCCGTGCCACCATCAGTAAACCTAGCACACACCCTAACTGACCCGGGACAGGCCAAGATTTTCTATTCATTAGATCTACATTGTATAGTGGGTACTGGCAAATCCCAATGCACCCTGGATCCCGACCCTATACTGCCTTCACTACACCAGATGGCGAGACATTACAATTTCGTGTCTTGCTGTTTGGGTTAACGAACGCCCCTAGTACGTTTCAGAAGATGATGGCAGCAGAAGTATTGGTAGGATACATAGGCCAGTTCTATTGTGCCTATCTGGACTATGTTCTTGTCTACTCGTCCTCCTGGGAGGAACACAAGCAGCATATGAGTCTTGTGCTGGAAAGACTGCAGACGCATAAGCTGACATGCAGACTAAGTAAGTGCCATTTTGGAAAAACTCGTACAGAGTACCTTGGGCACATTGTCACACCAGAAGGGAACGAAGCCAGACCAGAGTCGATAAGGGCAATATTGGAAACCGACCCACCCGAAAACAGGAAACAATTAAGACAGTTCCTCGGAACGTGCAACTGGCTGCGGAGTACATCCCCCATCTAGCAGAGACAGCTGCTCCGCTTAGTCATCTATTTAAAAAGGATGTTAAGTACCAGTGGGGACCCTCGAGAATATTAAGGCCCGATTTAAGAAAATAGGACCTTTACACAGACGAGATTACTCCCGTCCTATCATACAACAAACAGATGCTAGTAGTATGGCGATGGGGGCAGTCCTATTCCAAGAAACGGCGGAAGGTACACCGCAAATAATAGGGTACGCCAGTGCAGCCCTGAATGAAACAGAAAAGAAGTACAGCTCAATGAGCAGGAATACCTAGCAGTAGTTTGGGCGATAAAACGGTACCGACACTACCTGGAAGATAGCCCACTTATTCTGCGCACTGACAACCAGGCCCTGACCTGGCTCAACACCATGAAAGAAGAACGTGCTAAGCTAACTCGCTGGGCTCTACTGCTGCAGGAGTTCACGCTCGAAATACAGCACTGCCCGGGAGAGCACAATCAACTCCCTGATGCCGTATCCCGTCATCCAGGAGAAGTTCACGGCTCAGGGGAATCGCAGGACTGGGAGAGAATGAGTCCTCCAGAGTATACACAAAAGGAGAGCGGAAAGGAGTCTCTGTTCGTCCAACAAATGATATCCCCACGAAGGGTAGAGAAACACATGTTACCTGAGTTAGTCTCCAACAGCAAGACCAGGAATGGAAGAGGGATAACGAACAGCACCCAGGAAAATACAAGTGGCGGAAAGACGGGGTCCTGCAGGTTCGACCAGACTTGCAGAAAGACGAGTGGCGGGTATGGGTCCCAAACCAAAAAAAAGGGCGAGGTGATGTGGCAGTATCATGACCATCACCTGGCAGCCGGAAAACACTGCAGAATATCGCTACTCTTTATTGGTGGAAATGAATGGGAAAGGATGTGGACTTGTACGTACGGAAGTGTATGAACTGTTTGAGGTGCACGGTGCATGTCACGCCTCACGCCCCACCACGAGGTAGAAGACCTAGTGCACCTTGGATAGAAGTGGCCTTGGACATTATGGGACCATATCCGAGGTCGACCCAAAGGAAGCAAAACATTGTCGTCGTCATTGACCAATTTTCGAAATGGGTGGAAGCCACTGCAGTCAGGTAGGCAGAGGCCAAAGTTATTGTGAGCTATTTGGAAAAGGAAGTATTTACAAGATGGGGGTACCCTAAGATCATATTAACAGACCATGGGCCCCAATTTTCTGCGAAAAACTGGAGCGATGTCTGCAACCTTTGGAAAGTCAAAATGCATACCACACCAGCGTATCACCCACAAGCAAATCCAACAGAGCGAAGGAATCAGCAGATTAAGAAGGGATTACGCCCGAGGGTCGGAGACCAACACCCTACTTGGGAGAAACATCTCGCCAAGGTTTTGTTCACCCTGTGAAGGAGAAGGAACACTGCCATTGGCATGTCCCCAAGTGAGCTGTTGTTTGGAAAAAACTTACGAAGACAAGGCGACTGAGCCTGGGAGGAAGAAGCGGCTGAAGGAAGACAGAGCACACCAGAGGAAAGACATGAGAAGGCAAGGGAGACACAAGCCCGGCCCAACCAGCAAGGAACTGGTATTGCCAACCCCTGGGGATACCGTATTCATCAGGACCCAACCCTTGAACAAGGCAGGGGACAAGTTTTGTGTGGTGTTGGCACCAAAGTGGGAAGGCCCCTATTACAGAATTAGTCAAGGGGAGACACCTTTGAGGTAGCAGTGGCACCGGGCAGACTAAAAAAAGTCCACTGCAGTGATATGTACAAGGCGCCCCTAATAAGCAGACCGGAAATAACAGTGACTAGAAAGGGCACTGGAGACAAGGGCCAAAAGTATCACGCTTGTGGTGTACCAAGGAAGAACAGACGCAGGATATCCGAACCAGAAGAAGCCCTGCCTCTAAAAAAGAATGACAAGTAGTCAGAGAAGGGGCAAGAGGACTTGGAGGGCGGCCCGGTAGGGCTTGAGGAGGAATTCCCCAGCTTTCCACCAGAAATAAGATCGCCAATAGAGATGGAAGCTAAGTGAACCCACCATCAAAAGAGAGAACTACCACCCCTTTGGGACCCCCCGTCATTAGATGGATGCCTAAGCAAGGAGAGGCTAGTGGTCGGACGTTAACAGGTGCCACTGGAAGAAGCCACAGGAGCGAAGGAGGTTTCCGGGGTTTTAGCTCGATTTCAAGGGACTCACGCCCTATTAGCCCTACATCAGAGAGGATCAGATGGAAAGCAGAAGCTCCTGAATACAACCCTGGTGAGAATGAAGCATGACAGGCAGAGGGGGTAGAAACCACAGAAGAAAGGGCTCCGGGTGCAGAGACCCGACCCTCCCAACTAGAAGACAAGTCGGCGGATGTACAAAGGGAAGTACCCAAAGAAGCGACATTGGGAGTGCCAATAGAAGAAAGACGACAGCGTCTCTGGACGGAAATGTCGGAAACCAATGGAACAACGTCCAGGTCACTACAGAAAAACACGGCCCTGGAATCGCAAGGAGGAAGCCCGCCAGGAGAGAGCAATTAGGCTCAGATAGCTAATCAGAAGGGCCCACAAACAGAACCTGAAGAGAAGGCACAGGCATTGTACAGGCCTCCTACGTTGTGGAAGGACCCGGAGGAAGCCCTGCCAAAAAGGGAAGCAAAAGGAGTACCTAAAACGATTTCATCAGTGCTGGATGCGGAGGAGGAATGGAGAGAAGAAGACAGTCTCCTAAACCTGAGGCACCCAGTGTGGGCCATCTGGCCTAGGATTGCTTCTACTGTCGTCGTACCAGGCCACAGGCCAGGTGGAGTTGCACCTGGTCGCGGCAGGTGTTCGCAGAGTGTGTCAGTGGCAGGTGTGCGCTGGTTGGTAATGGCAGATGTGCGATACTTGAGTGTGTGTGGCAGATCAGTGACAGTTGCAGGGTATGTGTGAACTTGACACCAAAGTGTGACACCTGCCATCCCAGCCATCTGCCAATGCAAGAAACATGGCTTTGCTGCCCCCTCCCTCTACCAGTGCATGAAGAAGGCAGTCTGGAAGCAGCGGCCGTGACGGACGGAACGAGAGAGACGTGGTGTGCTTCGGGACTCTGATTCGTCCAGCGAGAAACGTAACGCGCGTGTGCAACTATCCGGCCCAGTTTTAACTTTGTTTCGCCATTGGAACTTGCTTGCTTAAAGCCCTAGGGTATGGGGGTGTAGACGTCCCCATAAGTGTCCATGTATGGTGTAGTTTTCTCCAGGTCCTCCCTATTTTTCCCGATACGCAGCTGTTTCAACTCGCCAGGTGAGAGAGGGGCACGCAGGCACGAACAGACCACGACCCATCGAGCCTCGGGTTCCCGGCTACACCCTTAACCGGGTGGCGCCCAGAGAATTCCGACGCAGCTACGTTCCTACCTCACTCTCACTGGACACGGCGTCATGGCGCCCAACGCTTTGGCGTGAATATCACAGTGTAAAATGATGTACAACCTACGCAGAGAAGGACTGGAAGACTACACTTCACCACAGGATC
The DNA here is from genome assembly GCA_003012365.1 of Medauroidea extradentata. Classification (NCBI taxonomy): domain Eukaryota; kingdom Metazoa; phylum Arthropoda; class Insecta; order Phasmatodea; family Phasmatidae; genus Medauroidea; species Medauroidea extradentata. The sequence continues at coordinate 11,849 of PNEQ01116892.1, read as the reverse complement.
GCCACAGTTGCATTGTTTAGCCAGCTACATCACAGCCCGAACGTCAGCGACAGCAGGAAACAATACACTGAACTAGACCTAAAAACAAATCGGACCATTGCACACAATGAGCAGCAAGGAGTGTGTTAGGTGTGGATTACCAGCCTTCCCTGATTTGCTTTTCGGAGAAGTACTGCAACAGTGCTGCACATGTGCCATGGAGAACCGGAAGGGGAACCCGAGCGTGAAAGTGGAGAAGCTTATCGAACACAGCCCGCCAAGGCAGGCCGAAGTATGTGACTCGCCAACATGTGACAGACAAGGGAAGGAGATGGCCACTTGTGTGACTTGTCGAACAAGACGCCACCGCAGATGTTCGCACGCCACAGAACTTGTCACGTTCGGTGAGGGTGTGTTCGCTTGCGCAACTTGTCTCTCATCGAGGCCCCCTCCCCCACTTCAAGGTCATACGTCACAAGCTACAAACCTACCACCGTATCACCCCTCCCTTAGTGCTTCAACTACTGCACGTTGAGCTGTCGCGACAACCTGCCAAGAGAGTGGGGTCATAATGAAACTTCCCGAGTTCTCTGGACACACGCACGAGGACGTGGACCAGTTTCTGCAGCAGTGCGAAACACGGTGTTTACGTTACGGCATAGTGTACGATGAGTGTGTTGATCGTGCGATTAGCAACTTACATGGTGCCGCAAAGGACTGGTGGAGAATATGGGGACATGCAACAATGACCTGGGATGAAATCGCGAATAGCCTACGGTATCGGTTCGGGTCCGCAGAGGCTATAGCAGACTGTCAAGCGCGATTTTATAGTGAACGACAAAAGGACACAGAATCGACAGAGAGGTTCATAGCCACGAAAATCCAGCTGTTCCGGCACATCTATCCAACCACGCCGCCGGAGGACGCACTTAGCAGCATAACCCCGCGTCTGCGACTTGAACTCCAACCATTTTTGGCAGAAGTGAATGGTGAAAGTGTAGAGGGATATGTTCGTCGAGCAATCGTCGCCGACAGGGCCATCAATCGGCTGATGGGACATCCATTACAGACACTAGGACGGGCGGACGAGGAGGCCCACATCACCAGCAATAGGCGCGATAGCGGCACACCAACGGGCCGAAGACAACAACTCGCGATTGAGGCGCAGCGGTCTGCCGACCCTGCGTCCGCCCAACAACTCTCGCGACAGGACAGTAGACCGCCACAGTGCCACACCTGCCCAGCGAACACGTTTCACTGGCACCGGGACTGCCCTTTTAGGAATGCCACATGCCCTCCGTCAGGAAACGCCTAAGGCGGGGAGGCGGGCCTGCTGCTGACCTCCCCGCTGTCAACTACCAGACACACTTGATCACGCCCAACACCGACTCAGAGCCATTTATGGGACAATTAACCGTCGAGGAGGATCAATTACTTCGCATCCCGATCGAAGTCAACAACCAACCAACTGCTGCATTAGTTGATACTGCCGCCAGCCATACGTTCGTCGCATCCACACTCGTTAATCCATCACAGATCCGACCTGGACCCTGTATGCTACAGCTGGCCACCAGAGGGAAGCACAGTGCCACAGAGGGCGTAACCGTCCTGACGATCAGGATACGCGACCAGACGTCTCAAGTTGAAGCCTTGGTCTTAGACGGCCTACGAGAGTCCGTCATGCTGGGGCAACCATGGCTGCAGCAACAAGCAGCAGTGATAGAGGTCGCGGCGAAGAGGGTACACGTGGGAGCCAGGGAACGACGAACAGTGTATGCTGTCGACCGGCGGCCTAATACCAACCAACACACAATTCACCTGGGTGACCTGGACAACGAGGTCCCAGCCGAATACAGGACAGCGATACAAGCTCTCTTGGATGAACGGAAAGATGTCTTCACTTTCGCCGACCTACTTCAGACAACCATAGTAGCTGAGCACCCACAAACTGAGACACCACTCCAAGAAGAGAGTGACAAACACTCGCAAAGTAGATGTGACAAGACTCCGGGACTGGCATTACTTCTCCCGTCGACACCTGGTGTCATAACACCGCCGCAGGAAGACGAACCAATAGTGACCATGCCTGATGAGGATGAGCCGAGACTCCAACCCATCGTCCGAGAAGTGTGGGAACTGGATGCACCACTAGAGAGTACAACTTTTACCATACACATCGAGAAACCAGAAGAGTCGCCTCGATGCCAACAACGACGCCGACGCAGCAGGCAACCCCAGTTACACTCGACCGAGCCTAGCACAAATGGCCAGCAAGAAGAAGGAGTCAACCTCGAACCGAAGAACGAACGGAAATGCAGATGCCGAGCAACTGCCTGGTTTCGTCCTCGTGTTCGCCGCTTTCTGGAGTGGGCCTGGCTGGTGGCCCTCAATCATCGACGCCTACTGTACAGATGCCAGTGGCAGAATGTCATGACATAAATACCACAACATCCCAGGACATGCTGGTGTTAACGACGGCCGGTACCCCAATGTCTACTCCCTCGATCCATACCAACAGACACCGGAGGGAGCCCTACAACCTACGACCTCGCCCACGACAGAAACAGAAGAGCTGCTGTGCATCACCCGACGACTCAGGAGATGACGCCGGAGACTTCGACCCACAGCAGACCCTAGTGTTCAGTCGTCGGGGGCAAAACCAGCAGAATACATAGCGAATGCACACACCCGCCGTGACCAGTCATCTTCAGGAGGGGGCGTATGTCGTACCAGGCCACAGGCCAGGTGGAGTTGCACCTGGTCGCGGCAGGTGTTCGCAGAGTGTGTCAGTGGCAGGTGTGCGCTGGTTGGTAATGGCAGATGTGCGATACTTGAGTGTGTGTGGCAGATCAGTGACAGTTGCAGGGTATGTGTGAACTTGACACCAAAGTGTGACACCTGCCATCCCAGCCATCTGCCAGTGCAGGACACATGGCTTTGCTGCCCCCTCCCTTTATCAGTGCATGAAGAAGGCAGTCTGGAAGCAGCGGCCGTGACGGACGGAACGAGAGAGACGTGGTGTGCTTCGGGACTGTGATTCGTCCAGCGAGAAACGTAACGCGCGTGTGCAACTATCCGGCCCAGTTTTAACTTTGTTTCGCCATTGGAACTGGCTTGCTTAAAGCCCTAGGGTATGGGGGTGTGGACCTCCCCATAAGTGTCCATGTAAGGTGTAGTTTTCTCCAGGTCCTCCCTGTTTTTTCCGATACGCAGCTGTTTCGACTCGCCAGGTGAGAGAGGGGCACGCCGGCATGAACAGACCACGACCCATCGAGCCTCGTGTTCCCGGCTACACGCTTAACCGGGTGGCGCCCAGAGAATTGCGACGCAGCTCCGTTCCTACCTCACTCTCACCGGACACGGCGTCACTACGACAGCAAAAGAAGTACATCTGGTAATGGTAGCATGCGAGATGGAAAAACTAGCAGACAGGTCTAGAGAGAAAGAGAGAGTGGACTCAAGGGGGTGGGAGAGAAGAGGGCATCGGTCAGCGTGATGATGGTTGGACATGGGAGGTGGACAGCCTCCTGGACCCGGCCTACCTGATGTGGACCTGTCTGCAGAAGCTCGACGAGCAGTCAGAGAGCAATGACGGACACTGTGTGCGGAGTGAACCTACGGATCACTTCGCACCCGGCCAGTGATGGACACAGTGTGTGGAGTCAGCTTTCAGGTGCTCCAAACCTGCCTGGTGTGAAGGATGCCGTGTGCAGGGGAGTTACCCTTAGCACAAGCCTGGTGCGTTTGGTGGGGAAGGGAATAGTTGGTTCCGTACCCTACACATTTGTGTCGTGTGCATAGTGGGCCCCCGTGGGCTGAAGATAATGAAGATACCCAGGTCTGGGGGTGAAGGAGTAGGGACACTGACTTTCGGACATTGAGAGATATGGAGAAAGCAGCCCATGCGCCCTTCCCCTGGTAGGTTAGCAACGACACAGATTAGATTAGTCAGTTTAGTATTCAAGACCTTAGCCATAAGTTTGATAAGGTAAATACAGTTGTTATTTCAGGGTTTGTATAAGATTAAGTTAGGCTAAGTTTGGGTTGGAATATGCTAACTTTTGTGGATGACTTGTTAGTTTCTAACAGGAATTATTCTGCAGAATTATTTTACCTTCTACAGTAAGGATGTTATTTTCCTAGAAGGAAATGGCACCAATAACGCGGTATTTTGTTAACTTTTGTGAAGTTACCGCCAAAAGCAGGAGTCACCAGCAGGTGTCTCTACTAACCATAATGTTGTAAAGACTTCAGTGGAATTTGTATGTCTTGTAAAAAAAAAAAAATAGGCACCTTATGGTAGACACTGGCAGGAGGAAGATTTTAATGAGTACATAAGGCTTAATGCCAAGAGAATTTCAAGTATGTTCACGTATTTGAGTTTTGTCAGTATCTGGTAAAAGATTTGTAACTGATTGTATACTAGTCACTGCTGCAGAATAAGGTGAATCGATAGAGGTTCGGGAGCTATATGCTTGGAAGTAGTTACTGTTTGATCCTGAGAACAGTAGCATTAGCAGGAGGTTGTGCCTGCTGAATAAGTGTATTAGCACTTTGGTGCGTGCCCAGCTGGAAACAATGAACGCACAAGTGTGGAAGTGCGGCGTTTGAGCCGTGGTTGTGCATCTGGCCTGGTGGAAAGTGCATGGTAGAGGACCTGTTGTACACAGAACGAGTGACAGCAGAGTTCCTGTGCAAAGAGAAATGGGATGAGATCCCAAGGATTGGTGTACAATAAATATAGAAAGTGTTTTCTGTAATAGTTCTTTAAGTTTTGTTAATGAGAAGAGTTTGGTAATATTTAGATGCCATGAGTTATGCTCATATTCATTATGTTTTTCAGTAGTATTTTTTGTACAGATTTTCCAACATTTATCACGTATGTAAATGTACATTCCTCAAAATTCTGATTTTTGGACTTTATGTGAAAAGAGATGGCGACAACAGGAATCTGAAGGCATATAAATGATTTCTAGTTCACTTAAACTGATATATTTGATGTGTTGCTGTAATAAAAGACGTGTGTGTGGTAGCGCGTGAGTCGTAAAACAGTGTCGGGTTGTGTGAGAAGAGTGCGGCCCCAGCGAACGCACCTGCCCCAGCGAGCATTACTCCCTTCCTCTCCTACCCTCTAGGCTGTGTGCTCTGAGGAGGGAGTGATGTGGGAAAGGCTAACACGTGACCGGCCGCCGCCCCTGGCGCCCCAACTCTTCCCTCCTGAAAGGCTATATAAGCCGCCGCACGGCTGTGCAAGCGGTATTCTATCGCTGCTCTCTTGTTGAGGTAACACCTCCGAGGCTACACAGAAGTCTACTGGTTTGATGATTACCGCCGGGTGTTATGCGGAGCGAATTTTACAATGTCAACTAGCCTTTCATTGTTGGTAGTTTAGTAGGAACAGTGACGTTCGGAGACAATCATTGTTGGAAAATCATCGGGGCTTTGTTGGTCCGTCTGACCAAGGTATCATGAGTAGGGCACGCCCTGGGCTGGATAGGCGGCAGTATCTGAGCCTTGAGGAGGAGGGGGGGCTAGTTTTCTGCCGAATAAACCAGGGTTGCCTAGACTCGAGCTGGTCATCTTTCCTATTGTTAAGGTACCCCATTCATCCTTCACTCCTGATCCCTATCCCCTTTTCCCAGCATATCATTGGGGCTTACGTACACCTACAAGGAACGGGGGGGGGGGGGAGAGGTGTTAGTATTCCCGGCCAATGCCGCTTCGGATGGCCGACTGGGGGCTGGCGAACAAGGTGGGTGTGTGATCCACACCAACGCCAGGGAACCAGTTGCTAGTTCGGTCCCGTGCCGCCCTGAGTGGTGCGGCTGGAGCTTCCTTGGCCTGGAAGAGCCACACAGGCAGGAGCGGTGGTGGGGGAGAGATTGCCTGGATCGGGGAGGGTTGGTTCCCATTCAGGGATCCAAGGTGGGTGCGTGCTTCACATTAAACGCCTGAAGCCCGGTTCGGGGTCTGGTCCCGCGCCGCCTCGAGTGGTGCGGTCCTCATCCACGGGGGGGTTGAACCCCAGCCGCTGTCGCAACGTTCAGGAACGTGTTCCTGGAATCGGGACACCACGGAACTGGTGACAGACTTCCACGTCCATCCTTATTCCCCTCCATGCCCCATACCCGTTCCCAAGGCTGGCGACGACATAAGTTGCAGAGGGACGTTCGGCAGAAGAGACGCCTCCATCGTACAGTAGATAGCGCCATAAACTTGGTAGCCCCCATTGTTGCCCTAACCACTGACAACCCGTCTGCTCCTGGAGAGGCGGGTAACAACCCAGGTCCTAGAGGCGGACCAGTGACGCCCCGAAGGCTTTGTCAGCAGGCACGGGATGCAACTGCCTGCTGCCAACGGGCATTGTTCCAGCAAGCAGAAGAGCGGCTCCTGTCGCGCGCCCCCAACTTCGAGGAGTGGGACACTGTCCACTGCACTGTCCACCATTCCTATCCCCTCGCTGACACAAAATCACTCTCCCGTGGGACACCTGCCCACCAACGATAGACCTGGGTGATCGGCGGGTGGTCCTCCCTCTGCCAACGACAGAGTAGCAGGAAAAGGTGCGGAACTGGACGCTGGAGCTGAGCTCACAGTACTGGCAGGAGACCAGTCTCTGCCGCAAGGCTGAGGCGTAGGGAGACCACAAAAACCGGTACGACAAGCTTACATTTTGCAAGTGTACTGAAGGGTGTGGTGGTGCCAATTGCAGTTGCTCCCCCACATTGCACAACTGACTTCATATCTGCCTTAACAGTATTCCATTCTTTGAGGATAAGGTTGATGAAGAAGAGTACTTCCCCAACGACTGCAGTGCCACAGGGCTACTTGAAGAACACAACCACCCTGAATCTGGTGATGAAACTTCACTTGTTCCATGATTCAGACCCAAAATATCAAGGACAAACCATTATGGTTGCAAATGTGTTAACATTTATATTATTTGTCTCTTTATATTATTATTATTTTCTTACATAATTATAATATTTTATGACTACCTATTTTACAAGCGAGTGAACATACTGAATTTCATACATGACTGAAATACAGGTGAAATTTTAACTGCATGTAAATGATACATTATTTTCAATTATACTCATTGACTCAGCAATTTAAATTTCGGAATAGGTATAGTAAACAAAATATATATACGTTGCTACATATTAAACCCATTTCTTTGGTGATATTCTTTACAACTATGTTTTTGAACACATTAACTCTTATTATAACAATTTGCTTGCTCTTTTTAGGGCCTGTAATAATTTAGAAGATGTGACACTGTTCATTTCTGATAACGGGATAGGAAAATTATTTTCTATAAATATAAATAAATACAATTGTGCTGCCACACCATGGCAAGATCACACATTCCCACCTCTCTAGAAAATCCTCTTCAAAATATCCCTGAACCTACCAACTCCCTTCACCGTCACCAAGTCATCCTGAAAAACGTTCCACTACCTCACCGACCTCACATACACAGACTGCTTACCCAGCTCCATTCTCCTCCACACCCCCTCAAAATTCTGGCTGTTGCTTCCTCTCCCTCTATACCCTCCCTTAGTTAGGTGACAATGTAACCTTCTTGCTTGTAATAATAAATGGTTAGACATTTAAAAAAATGAATAGGAACCATTTTATGTGAAATTTTACCACCTAAGCCACGCATTTTTCAAATATATGTAAAAAAAATGAAAATTAAATGCACATTTCTGTAGTTAGCTCCCCTCTGAGACTCCAGGACTCTTGGTACATTAATCTCCGAACACCTCCCAACCGGTGGCGGTTTGTGCTATTGAGCTGCAGCCCCTCCCTGATTATTTGAGAATTACAGTAAATAATTTTCATTTTCACAGCTGGTGTTATAGAAGATAATTTGTAATGATATCTTTTGAACTACCAACTCGCCAAAACCGTCAGCCGATCACGAAGTCTGAGGAATGCGAGAAACTTTAAAGATTTACTTGTGTATGCGTTTCCTGCCTCGGGCGGTCTGAACTAGGCAGGGCTGTGCGGCGAGCAGTCTGTCTAACCTTGCTGGCGCATGTGCAGAGCGTGCCCCGGTCTGGCGAGCCCTGGAAGAAGGAGTGCGGCTGGTGTCTGGTATTTGGCATGCTTGTGGGCTGCCAGACTTCCAGCCCAGCTCACATAACGACAGACACAACTTGTCGATCAACTCACATGTTTCGCGACATCACAGCAGTAAATTGTACCGAAATTTCATGACCTATCCTACACACTGTGGCACTTCCTACGAACTTTTCACATTTTTCGTACGCGATTTAGTTAATTCGTAAAAAAATTCTAATATAACTATGTTTTAATTCAAAACCCAGCTTAAACACATTTAAAAAAACTGGTCTAAAGAAACATATTTCTACATATACAAAATTTTTCAACATATTACGCAAAAATTAATAGTTTATTTGTAATACTGTCTCAGAAAATTGCCTCAAATTACAACAATTTTCTCGAGGCAGAACCATTAGTTTTCTTTTTATTCAACGTCCTTTTCAGATACCTCAAAATTTGTCGTATTTATGATTCCGCAGTAGACGAGACAGAAAGCCATAAGCAATTGTACCCTCCCTATACAAGAGTTATTTCATAGTAAGGAGAGTTACCATTAGAATTTATCATTCTATATGTATTATTTCACTGTATTTATTGAGATATTTAGGCAACTTCTAATATTTAAGGTCTTACGAGTAATTTTCTTTTCTTTCTTTATATTTTAACTATGTATAAATACCTTTATTTATATTTATAACAGTTGTCATTTAAAGTTCTAACCTCCCTCCTTGCATACGGCCCTTACCCTATATAGGCAGTAAACTGAGTACTGTATAACAAGATATAGCGAAATTTGTTCCAAGAAAATAACGACGAATGAACTTCACGTACAAGTAACGGGTAGTAACGGGTATCCACGCATTAGTTAAGTGACTATTTAGTTGAAACATATTTTTGACTTAATATTTTCATGGAAAAGCTATTTGTAAGAGTTCAATTGGATTGCCATGTCTAAAAGAATTATATGTACAAACAAGACCCTGCAGTAGTTACGAATTATTCATTAAAAGAACTTGTTACTTCCACTTGAGTAAAGGGTATTGATTTTTATCTTTATTCTGTATAGTTAACACATTTTGTTTTGATTTGCCCATTCGTTTAATTAATTTCTAGGATGTTTTCATTTTATTAGTGGAATTCAATATCATGTTGTTAAAACACGGTTTTTAGTACTCAATATAACTTTTTTTAATATTATCCCTACAATATTTATTGTAATAATCTTGTTTATTTTGGTTCTCTCTGAAGTAAATACAATTGTCTTTTATTCTTACAAGAAATTTTGATGCCTTTTATTAACCATTTATTTTGTTTTCCTCCTTTAAATAAATTAATTTGTAAGGCATATTATGTTAAAAAATTTTACAGAAAGTTGTGTTAAAAATATTGAATTTTATATCTACGTCGTGACAGTTGTATACTTCATACAAATTTAAATTCTCTAAACTGTATCTTAAATTGTACAAAGTTTTATCAGTTATATTCCTAATTTTTATATTCAGTTTACGGTAAGTTTTGCCATTATTCTTATGTGCATAATTTATTTTTAGTATCTGAGCATCAAGGTCAGATAAATCATTTAAGTCAGGAACTACAGGCCAAGAACTGGTATTTAATTTCTCAATGAATATATTATTTATAGTGGCAGCAGAATTCCTTTGAATTCTGGTTGGGACGTAAGTTGTAAGACAGCATCAAAGAATTTTGAGCGATTTTATTTTGACTATCTTTTATTTTGTCAATTGTAATTAAGTAACAATGGTTACAATAGACGTCATAAAAACTGGAATTACATATTCATAGCCTTACTTTTTAATTCTTAAAATTCATTTAAATTATAAAAAGGATTTAAAATTAACCATGCCTTTAGTCTTTTCTTCACATCAATACATTGCACATGAGAGGAATTTCCCCAAAGTACTATACCATATCTTATAATGTTTTCAAAAAAAGCGAAGTATGCTTACATGTTTCATGTATGGCTGTGGAACACGATCTCTTAAACATCTAATTAGGTAAAAATACAATCCTTGATATTTTGCGGGAGACATTTTGTACATGAGTATGCCATGTTAATTTCCTATCTAAATATATGCCAAGGAGGTAGGGTTACCAGACGTCCTCTTTTACCCGGACATGTCCTCTTTTTAGTGCCTCGCAAACTGTCCGGCCGGATTTCAGAAAAATGGGCCAAATGTTCTCTTTTTCAAGAACATACAGCCAAGATGTACTTTTATTAATAGGGTCCCTGTGTCACAAAATGTTTATAAACGGTGCCGACAAGCCTCGCGCTTATGTGCAACTTCTTTGCTTTGGAAATTGTTACGTTGTTTGATTGTTATACATATGTTTACAGAATGTGCGATTGTCAGCCTATGTTGAATACTATTTCATTCTGTTTTATTTTGTAGTGCTAATATACTTGTAGTTTATTTCTAGAAATTATGTTCGCTTTTTTTTTTTTAATTTACTCTACTGAACTACAAGATAATAAAGTAACTGATTTATACATTTTCATTCAAAAATGTTCATGTTGTACTTCAAGTGTATTTTTAAGTGTCCTCTTTTTTAATGCTTTGTACACGTATGTGTCCTCTTTTTTGGTTACACTGCTGTGGCAACCCTACAAGGAGGTTAACACTTATGAGTGAAAGTTCCTCATTATTAAACCTCTTATCAAAACTAAATACAATGGTTTGTGTTTTTGACTGATTCATTAAAAAACCATTTGCATCAAACCAGATTTTAGCTTTTTTTACAATACCATCTATAGGCTAGGCCTACCATCATTTAGGTTCTCAATAACATCATAACACTTTACAAATGTTTAGTCATCAGCAGAAATTATAGATTTACAAAACACATTTTATCAAGATCATTAATCAGTATTAAAAACAATAAAGGTCCTAATATGGATCCCTGAGGGACACCCCAAGAAACTACCTTGACAGATGATTGATAATTGTTTACATACACAACTTGAGAACGATCAGTTAGATATGTTTTGAAAAATCTTAACTCTTTGTCACAAACATCATAGTATTGTAACTTTTTAATTAAAATGTTATGGGGTACACAGTCGAATGCCTTGCTTAAGTCACATAGGACTGCTAATGCTGAAGTGTTACTGCTCATACAATATAAGACTGTTTTTACCATAGACCTTACTGCATCAACAGCAGTTTTTTCTTTAATGAAACCATACTGAATTTTAGAAAACAAGTTATTCTTATAAAAATAATTATACAGTTGTGTATTAACAATTGCATCCAACACTTTACCTAAGATGGGTATCAATGAGAATGTCTACATTAATCACCACATATGATTAATTCACTCAACTTGCTACATTTCCTTATTACATATTCTAACACGTATGTTTAAGTACCTGCTGGGAAGAGTGATGAAGATAGTGCAGTGAAGGAAAGGAAGAGTTGGTCAAGGTGAAAGAGGGATGGAAATATTAGGAGAGGTTTGGTAAATGACTGAGAAAGTATTTGAGCATGCTGCTAGATGGCTGTCCTAGTTGCGAGTGAATTATTATCAATCAATCAATCAATCTTTATTGTCATTCGGCAATACATTGCAATAGACAGTGTCAAAATGATAAAAATAACATAAAACATTATCACAAACAATCAAATCACAACATTCATTTCAAAGTATTCATCGACATGATAAAAAGGATTTTGTAACAACCAGTTATATATCCTTTTTTTAAAAGACTTAAAATTTAAACTTCTGATTTCAATACTCAAAGTATTAAAAAGTCTTATACCAATAACCATATAACTATT
>PNEQ01116891.1:7295-59039 GCA_003012365.1 Medauroidea extradentata | reverse complement strand
GAAGAAATTCTTGTGTGACAAACTAAGAATTATGTCTTTTCCTTTCCCATAGCCAACTGAGATTGAATTGACAGTTGAAAAATGGGCAACAACTCCTTCCCCACACTTTGTCCTTGTCATGTGTCGCCCCATATATTACATTCTGACATAAAACACTACATCCCTGGGAGCCACCCAAGTTGTAGAGAAGAAATTCTTGAGTGACAAACTAAGAATTTTTTCCTTCCCATGCCTAACTGACATTGGATTGTCAGTTGAGTAATGGATGCCGCCCCCTCTCCCCCCCTTTAAAGGCACCTGGTCAAGTGTCGCCTCATATATTACATTCTGACATGAAATACTACCTCCCTGGGGCCACACAAGTAGAACGAAGCAGGTGTAAGAACACTATAGAGTACAAAAGGCGTCTGGAGAGTTGTTGTATGCCCCCCTCCCCCGCCTAACCATCCAACAGATTGTAGGGACGACCAGCTCTCATTTATAACTTTCTGACATGAAATAGTGAGACCTACCTGGCATCAATCAAGCCTAAGGAATTTTAGTTTGACAAAGAGAATGACTTGTCCTTTGTATAGCAAGTATTCATGTGTGAGGCAAGGAAAAAGAACGGTAGACAAAGCAGACGGTGATTAATGACACCTGCCAAAGAGGGAGAAATGTGGAGGTTAAAACTAGGCCATAGTGGACTGCGTCAGCCAAGTCGCCTCTCTTGCGAACAAGGAAGGTGGAAGGGGGAGGTAAAAACTATGTGATTATGCAGGCGGCTTTACACAATGACCACACACCTGCCCTGCAGCGGACAAAGGATTTAGGAAGGGGGATGGAAGAACTCGCAGACAACCGAGTGTCGGGTGAATAATGTGCTTCTTCTTTGTCGCATCCAGACAATGCCTTGCAGGTGACTCGCCTAGACTACTTGACACAAGATAAACTGTCGTCTGGAAACACATGTCTCTAACACACTGGCCCCAGGTTTTGTGCTGAATTTTTTACGTACCAAGCCTATTCAGCGCGAAGTTTATGTGAGGTGCTCGATATCTTACAAAGTTGAAACCGACAGTGAAATCTTCTCCCTCTCGGAGGTATATAAAGGCCTCTTGCATATAAATTAATTCAGTCGTCCACAGAAGTCTGTTGGTGCCACATTGTGTGAAGAGCAGCTTTGTCAAGATTACATATCTTCAGAGTTAAATCAACTGGATTTCATGTCTACCGTCCCTCTATAGCGAGTACAACCTTGTAAAAGTAAGTACAACAGTATATTTTTCTATGTTCTGTAAATATGTTTTCAGTTAACTAATTCTTTTACATATTCCTTTGCAATTAATTTTACGTTTTACTTCACCAAATTAGGTTTTATTCGTGTCTATTTTGAGAACTGATTAACAAGTAACACGATTCTCATTTCGTGTATAGTTGCCCACTGGGAAATATAGCTTCTATAAAACTATAAAGAATAACAATATAAGAAATGAGAGTATAATGTAATGTGTTGTGGTTATTAGCGCAAATGTTTCTTATACTTGCGAGTTAAAATTACGTCGGATTTATTTCTTTGTTTCTTATATTTAGTACATACTTTCCCGTTTAAATTTACTTATTTTAAACAAACTAACAAGGATCAAATGATAAAATTACATTTCTCATATTGAAAGGGCATTTATAGAAACGTTGTTAATAATGACTATCACTGCAATAAAATAAATAAGATTATCGAATGTAGAGTTTTTCTTATGACATCATGTTAGTTAAACTGTATTTCTGAATAATTACTTACACTGCCAAACGAAGTTTTTATCTTACGAGCCTTTACGTGATTAAAAATAACAGCCAAAACATTGCGAATGTAAATTCGTTGCTGTAAGTACAATGTGTTAAGGTTGGTATGCAATACACATTCTGATATCCGTATAAGGCTGTTGGTCGAAACTTTCGTGCATGAGAGATTGTTGGTCTAGTTCGTATGGTGCTTGTCTTCTGTGCTAGGAGGTACTGGTTCGAATACTGGCACATGCGCCGATAATTTGTTAACATACATATTAAGTAACTTCATATTGATTTACACTTTATTGTATAAAGACAATTACTTTCGAGTTTGAAATATGACGAATATATTTTTTAATAAAATTATTAAAACATTAAGGATAGCTCTATACTGTGCAAAGAAGATTTTATCTTACCAATCGTGACATGATCAGCCAAAGCATCGCAAATATAAATTCGTTGCTAAAAATATAATATGTCAAAATTGTTTCGGACTTGAAACATAGCACACGCACTCATAAAATAATAATAATAATTATTATTATTATTATTGCAACATAGTCGACACTATAATGTTCAAGGTGCATGGCATTATTTTTTTACAGAGACAAGGCGTTTAGTCAATATTTCAAATTTTTTAATATTTTGTATTTAAAAACTACTTTTATCAATGTCAATATAGTTTTATCATTTACCAAGCATTAGCTTACATCAAAAGACATATTAAACCGTTTTACAGTTCTGGTAGTTTTGTATTAATTTCCCAATCAGTGTGTGCACACATCTACACAGACGGGGAAATTACATACGGTTTTTGCAAATGAAAATTTTCCCAGTGCGCTATGATAGTGTGTCTAGATATTTGTATGCAATATTATGCAGGTTTCAACAAGTACAAATTTTTACCTATATTTTTTTGTGTTTGTAGGACCTGCAAGGCTCATCGTCAGTGATTCTGTGCACTCTCTTGGAGCGACTTCGCCAGTCAGTTTTCAAGATCGCAGAGCACAATTGCCGTCTGATCCAAGCGTGAGGTTTGCAGAGTTCGCAGCGACTGACAGCAGAATTTATCGCAACCAACTGATTTAACTACAGTGACATCCTTCTTCTTTGTGTAAGTAGTTACACTGTCAGATATTCTTTTTCATACATTAAATTATCCTAAAATTGTTGCCCAACTACACCAAGAAAATAATTTTAATTTTTCATAACATTAAACTTGTAACTGGCATATTTTAGGGAATTATATTAACAGTGAACGAAGTTTATGTTTCAGCACCGAAGTTACAAATAAATGCACCACATTCAAACTTTGTAAGATTTCGATGTAATCAGTCACATATGTATTAAAATTTACTGCAAATAAAAGGTAGTATTTCTGAAAGATATTTAATAAACTAACTAGGAATTGTTTGAAGAGTTACAAAAATATTTTTAAAGTGTACATTACCACCATCCTTAGACTACAACACATATCCAACCCATATGAACATTTATACTGTGTAAGTAATAGTTTCTTTCTCTTTGTTTCAGGTTACAGAGCCAATCATTATGGACGGTGGACGTGTCGACGAGCAATATTTCGTTCTTCCTGCTGCTTCAACGGCATCACCACAGCCGTCTACTTCTAGGGTATGACCAATTCCTCCACAATGGTTTTGCTGTGGTGGTGCTGCTGCTCCATCGCACTTCTTTTTGTGAGCCTTTAATGTATCGGCACGAGAATATATTTTTCCACATTCGATGCAGGTAAAGGTGTTCTTCATCTGGTTAAAAACGCAATGTATGTATGCGAAGCCAGAGCCACATGAAGACCAAGAAACCGAGAATGCCTTCAAGACGAAGAATGTGCCACTGTATCCTGAAACCGATGTTGAAGCAATTGTGACATCTTGTAATGAAAAAATTTGCAGTGAAGAAGAAGATTATATGGGGCGAGGTTCAAGGTGGTGTTTGTCAGCAGTGAGACGTCTACAACTACGTGTCAACAAACTGGAACCTCTGTGGGCCTCAAGTTACATTGACCTGCCACCTGCGATCAAAACGAAGAAGGCCATCATCAACCCACAAAATAATGACCAACAATGTTTTAAGTGAGCAATACTGACTCGACATGTTAGAGGAGAAAATCCAGAGTGTGTAAATGAGCAGTACCATCAGCTAGAAGACATGTACAATTTTGAAGGTCTTGAATTCCCCACGCCACTCAAACAGATCAGAATTTTCGAGGAAAAAAATCCTAATGTTTCAGTAAACGTGTACAGCCTGAATGAAGAACACAAGGTGATCCCGCTGAAAGTGACAAATGAAGAAACACCTGACCATTTCAACCTTCTACTGATTTCCACAGATGACAACAACCACTATACATACATCAAGAATTTCTCAAGATTGGTGCGGTCACAGCTGACAGGACATAGAGAAAAAATCCATATTTGCAAGAGATGCTTCAAGATGTACGACGATCAGCCACGAGTAACAAGAAAAACCGGACAAGAGATGCTTGGAGATCACAAGAAGTACTACAGTCCACATGCCCCTGCCAAAGTCGAGATGCCAAGCTGTGACGAAAGTGGAAGAAAACCAACTTTGAAATTCGAACACTACCAGAACATGGCTAAGCTGCCAATAGTTGTTTATGCGGACTTTGAGGCAATTTTGAAACCAGAACACACAAGCCAGCCAGACCCTAAACCTCTCATATACTTTTTCATTTCAAAAGCATGAGGCACGCAGTTATTGTTTATATGTGCAAGTTGACAACAGTATAATTCCAGCCAGCAAAACATCAAGCCTGCCAGCAGAACCTACAATGTACCAAGGCGAAGATGCAAGTGAAAAGTTTATGGAAGAAATTGTGGACAATGGAAAAAAAGTGAAAGCCATCTACGAGACTAGCAAGCCCATGAAACCACTTACATTTCTGGAAATTAACAAACATCTGGTTACCGACACCTGCTGATACTGTTCGACTACATTCAGCGAAACAAACTGGAAAGTCCGTGATCATGACCATTTCACAGGCAATTATATTGGGGCCGCCTGTAATGAGTGCAAAAAACTCCGCCGTCGCCCGAAGAAGCTACCTGTTTTATTTCACAACCTCACATATGACGAAAATTTTATCATAAAGCAACTGGGATACGATACAGAAGACATATTCATCATACCACACACAGAGGAGAAGCTCATCACATTTTCAAAGTCACTAGGAGACAGATTCGCAATGCAGTTTATTGATACCTATAGATTCATGGGAGCAAGTCTTGCTGCCCTTGTCGAAAACCTTCCGAAAACAAAATTTGTACATACTGAAAAGTTTATCACACCCGATCAGCTGGAGTTGGTAGTTCGCAAAGGAGTGTTTCCCTACGATCATGTCGATTTGATGGGGAAACTGGATGAGAAGCAGCTGCCACCGAAGGAAGCTTTCTACAATCGCCTGACAGACAGCAACATCGAAGAAGAAGATTACCAGCACGCACTTCATGTTTGGAACAAGTTCAGCTGCAAAACATTGGAGGAATATGCCAAGATATACTTGAAGACGGACGTTTTGCTCCTGGCTGATGTCTTTGAAAATTTCAGAAATCTCTGTCTCCAAACATATAGCCTTGACTACGTACGCTGTGTAAGTGCCCAGGCTTCTCTTTTGATGCAATGTTGAAACATACAAAAGTACAACTTGAGCTTCTGACCGACTACAATAAATATCTATTTATAGAAAAGGGCATAAGAGGTGGAGTAGCACAATGTGTGAAACGGCACTGCCTCTCCAACAACAAGAAGATTCCAGAGACGTATGATACCAACAAGAAGCCAGTCTACCGTCAGTATGTAGATGCCAACAACCTATATGGGTGGGCAATGTCTCTGCCCCTCCCTGTACATGATTTTCAGTGGGTGGGTACAGACATCGACATTACATCTGTGCCCAATGATGGACTGTATGGCTACATACTGGAGGTAGACATCGAATATCCAACATCGCTCCATGAAGAACATCGAGATCTACCGTTCCTGCCAGTCAACGAGCGCCCGCCCGGATCCAAGATGATGAACCTGATGACAACACTGAAAGACAAGAGCAGCTACATCATCAGTTATGTAAATTTGAAACAGGCCATTGATCACGGACTCAAGATAACCAAGATACACCGAGTACTGCAGTTTCAACAGGAAGCATGGCTCCAACCCTACATTCAGCTGAATACAGAGAAGCTTCAAGCAGCAGACAACGATTTTGAGAAAGATTTCTACAAGTTGATGAACAATGCCACTTTCGGGAAGCTTATGGAGAATTTGCGTAAAAGACAAGTGATGGAACTAGTGTGCAAAGAACAACGCCTCAAGAAACTTGTAGCGAAGCCAACTTTCAAGTGCAGAACAATTTATGATGAAAATTTGTCTTTAATGAAAATGGAGAAGGATACAATAATGTTCAACAAACCAATTTACACAGGTTTCGCAGTGCTTGGTTTGTCAAAGACATAAATGTATCAGTTCCACTATGATGTGATGAAGAAAAAGTATGGAGAAGAACTACATCTGGCATACACCGATACAGACTCGCTCATTTATGAAATAAGCACCCATGATTTCTACCAAGACCTAGCCAATGATCCTACCCTCATGATGGAAATGGACACGAGTGCCTACCCACCAACTCATCCATGTTATTCGACGGCTAACAAAAAAGTCGTCGGAAAGTTCAAGGATGAGTGTGGGGGTGTAGAGATGAGTGAGTTTGTAGGGTTACGTGCAAAAATGTACTCATACGTTTGTGGTGGGAAAGTCACGAAGCGGGCCAAAGGTGTAAAAAAGAACAGTCTGAAGAGTAAAATTACTTTTCAAGATTACCGCCGAGTACTGCTACAACATCAAACAGTTAGAACTGAAGTCTGTAACATAAGATCCTACCATCATAATCTCTATACACAGAGTACAAATAAATTGGCACTGTCATGGGAAGACAATAAAAGAAGAATTCTGGCTGATGGTATTAATACTGCTCCATATGGCTACATCTCATCAAGTAAATGATTTATTGTAAAAACATGGTACGGCTACAACTTTACAGTGTTTCAACTTCGTAAGATTTGTCGACTGTTGTACTAATTTTCAGTGGATATCCAAACCATTGTTGACACATATATTTGGCTGTCCTGTTACTCCACAGCAAAAACCAATGACTATCCCATAACATATTTTCTTTTCACCTGTTCTATCAACTACTCCCTTCTCTATGGCTGTCATTTTTCTGGTGTTCCTGTGTCTGCTTTGCAATAGATACTTATTCCGAGAGGGATGCATTTTCATTTTCAACAGCTTCGCAACCCACCTATACAGTACTAACAATGCGAGACTTGAATCTGTTTTGGAACTAAGTTAAAATTTTTAAATAGTATGCTCTCTCTTGTGCTGTATAGCCCAGTCCCAAGTCTCGGGGCCTGTGCGCATGGTTGCAACAACCATTCGATGGTAATTGGTAGGGGGAGGTTGTTGTCTGTTTTGTGTGCAGTTTTAATTTTTTTTCTGTAGATGTTGGCCTCGATTTCCTAAGATGCAGATCACGAGCCTGAAAATTTTCTTCATCAACCTTTCTCAAGAACATTACCAAAGTTGGGTGGGGGGGGGATAATATCAAATATGTGCTGCAAAATTATAAAATGTATATGACAAATAAATTAATTTTGAAAAAAAAATTGTTATTGTGTATGAAAATCCCTTTTCATGTCAAAGCTTTAAAAAAATCATATATTTGTATAAAAATCATGTAAAGAGAATGTGATGTTAGTATGAAAATTAAAATAAAATATACTACTCGTTCACCAAGCTTACATTTAAATAACATTACAAATGTACTGCAGTACGAGCGTATAGATACCTTCTACTGCACATTTAAACATCGGAAGATACAGAAAGCTTCCGTAGCTCAGTCGGTTTGGTCAATTGTAACCTAACACAAGGTTCGAAACCAACCACTTCCAAACATTTTTTAGTCTAGCATGTATAAATAATTCAATAAGGACTGTTTTCCCATACTCAAAGCATGCAGTGTCAACCTTACCAGCAGAAGCTGGCAGTCATTTAAATTACTGATGAAAACAAATGATGTATGAAATATATTTCATAACAAAATGGTATAACAAATTCAAAATGGCCGACTACAACAAATTGCTAAATTATAACAAAATGGCTGACAAAAGATCAAAACAAAATGGAGGGTACAAGATGGCTGCCAAAACAAAATGGTTGAAACAAGATGGCTGCCAAAACAAAATTGCCAGTACAAGATGGCCGCCAAAACTGTGTAATCCAAGATGGCCGACAATGTCACCACAGCACTACAGCCTGCAGCCATCTGCCGCTGTCATCTGATCCACCGATCCACAGGCGACCTCCAATTGACAGAGAACATACCAAATCTATCTACTAATGTTCTGCTTAGAACATGGAAATTTTCCTAGTTAAATACGGGTTTCGGAACAAAGTTTCTACTGAAAAATTAGTAGCGCCAGAAACAGAAATTACTATTGTTGGTAGCTGTAGATGGGTAGCCGAATTTTGAATTTGGTATTCAGTTTCAATAACGTCGTCTGTTTGGGAGCATGTTTCAGTTGATTATATACAGATAGTAAATATGCGTATTGTAATTATTATAGATACCATTTATCACGAGGTTTGTCAAAATCCACATTTAGCCTGCTCGAGTATGTAAAAATCCAGCATCCGCTAATGCTGAGTTCGGATTCGGGACAAAATATGTCGTGTCTAAACATAAACAAATCTGCTGACTCTTCACAACTTACTCCAACAACCATAAAAAGAAGAAACCCAAATATGACGTATCCCAAAATCAAACGATTTTGAGCACTATGTTTCGACAAATTTACGCCATTTAAAAATTATGCATAGCAGCATTTAATATGTAGGCATATATATATAACCCTTTCATTTTGTCATATTTGGCCCCGATATAATTTTCAAAAAGGACATAAGACATCGTTTTACGTGCACAGTTATTTTACAATCTAGCTTTATTTCATGAAGTAGTGATTTTTTGTGACTCTCCTATTTGGGCCAAAAATATTGCATTTTATATTGGAATAATACTTGTGTAAATTTTACATGAATTTTTTCTTAGGCTTGTAGAATTCACAAGAAAGAAAAGAAGTTCAATAAAATATTATGCTAATAATATTGTATCGACATTTTCCTCGTTCTGAAAAACTCAGATGAAAGAATTTTTTAAGAAAAGTATGACATTTCTACAGTTTTACTTGAAATTAGAATGAATTCATGAAAATTTTATGTAAAAACTGTTTGCAAGAAACAAGCTTTTGAAAGTGCTGAAAATTGTTCCTTACTAATGTTTGCCGTAATTACAGACAACGCTATCGGTACCGATATTGTTTTACTTGTCGGTTAGAGTATGTGAAAATGTGCTAAAATCTACTACGAAAGTAATAACTGCATTAAATGCAGTAACTCATTTTAATGTAAATAAAATCATGATTAAGAGTAACCATTAATCGAGTTCATAAAGACGCTCGTTTAAATGTTACAGTTAATCAATAAAATCACTGAACTGGCATTCAGTAATCATGTTACATTCTAGCTTATCCCAACCTACCTAATCAAATACATATTTTCAAGTTGGCAGTTGTAAGGAAATTATTGAACGTATTAATAACGTAAATAATATTTGCATCCTGTCATCTTCAAAGCTGATGAATTCCTTGAAATTAAATCTTATCAGCAAATTGTTAAGTGTCAAATCAAATTATTTATATATATATATATATATATATATATATATATATATATATATATATTGCTGTTAAAATCATTTTTGGAAGTAGGCTACTGGTAAGTAAAATTTTAATAAGCAATGCAAACACCTTTCTGTACAGGACAGTTATATGTAGCTTTCTTTTAATTTTATTTCAGGCTGTCCTGTTATAAAATTGCTGTAATTTACAATGAAAATATTTATAGCACATATATAATCACTGTATTAGGGAGCCGTGCCAAAATATTTTGACAAGGAATCTTTATGACATAAAGGCCAAATCACAATAAATAAAAAAATACAAGTCTTTGCAGGTTTGTGGATTAAAATTTGGCGGGTGTCATAAATTTTTTATTTTTCCATTTTGTCTGTTCGTATTTTGATTTAATCAAAAATTAAAAGTGTTAAAAAATTTCGAGTCTATTTTAAAACAATTGCGTGCAGACATCGCGTTTTATGTCCTAAACTTTCTTTTGACTTCAAATATAGGCTATGTCACTTACATTTCTATTGAAACCTATTTGTATATTGCTCAAACTTTTAGGGCATGTGCGAATTTAATTTTTTAGATTACCGTACAGAGAAGTGTAGTAAACGAATACTTAGGCTACTATCAGACTTTTTGGCTTCAAATATATCTAAAATATGTCATTAATTGTGTTACAATTTTGGTTGTGTTAGAGCATATTAAATAATACAGTAAAATTTCAGAAGGTAACACCGATGTTGGCTGTGTAATAATTGCAGTCAATTTATGGACTAGTTATGATACTGAAAGTAGTAGGTAAACGATAATAAGGCCTAAAATTCTGTTAAATATTGTTGTAAAGAAACTAAATAGCCTGCATGATGGTGTATCATTTTCCTTTTAGGCGTTTTTAATAGCGATCATTCGTTGTATGTATTTCAACATGTGCTACCACCAGATTAATTTTCATTCAATTCAGGTTGCATCAAATTTAATTTTATTGTTTCTACTTCAGTGATTTTTTTTAAGGTTTCCCCTTTGTAACGTCGTGGTAGTAAAAATCCTTAGAATTCGAACAAATGAAACAAAAACATTTTGAAGTAATGCTTTTACTAACAAAGTAATTTAATTTTGTGGTTAAGTAGCACGTCTCAGCAATTGTATTAATGTAGCTGCAGATTCACAAGAGTAACTGTAGACAATAAACGCAATGATGCGGAGACACACGCTACCAGACTTCGGTCTGGAAGCACACCTGCAGAGGGAGGATGGCCTACTAGTGATGACGTCACAGCAGTGTGCTCCGGCCTGTACTCTAGTCGGTGTTGGCCTTGGTCGCCTAACTGAAAGTGTAGGCTCTGGTGCCATTCCCTTGGCAAATTTTAGTTAGACTGTGAAACATAGTGCTATTCAAACCGGTTTAAAACATCAACACCGAAGGTACAGCAGGTAGAAATTATAATATTTTTAAAAATATATATTGTTTATAATTTTCTGTTATGAATCTGAAAACATTCTAAAATAAGTTACGTAGATAACATTTTAAAGCTAACAACACAAGGACATGTTTGTTTTCATGAGTCAGGAAACATTTATAACATTTCACTAACAATCGAACACAGATGAAAATTCTTTGCAGTAATCAACAGAAGTTATCCTTATGTTTTCAAGTTCTCTGAGTTTATTTATGAAAATATATTATCACGTTATATTTGATTGAAGATGCACGTTTATCCAAATCTGTCGTCACCTTCGAGGTTATTTAGTCATATGTGCAGGAAGACAAATCTGTACAAAAAACTAAATACTAATACTTCACATGTTCGTAAGCAATTCTTTTCAACAGAAAGTGAGATTTGTACATTTTAATAATTCTTTGTTGGTATTAATACCGGACTGCCAAACCTTAAACCAGAAAATAATATTTCATAATAATCTGAAGCGAGTCAAATAATGCCTAAAATTAGGCCGCCAGTCACTTCTGAATGCTGCTTAGTCTCCCTCCTCCTCCCCCCACAAACCATGGCGAAAAGAATAACACAAGTGAGTTCGAGGCGCAGCACTTCCTGAATGACATAAGAGCTGTGCGTCTTATTTAATAATTCCAAACTAATGCAAATACACTGAAGGTCTACAGTGATAACACAATGACAATGATGAGCACAGTAAAGTCTAGAGACACAAGGCATTGGCTTATAAAAACAAGCCCATAACAAAATAGCACACAATATAACACCAAATCAATGACGTTAAATAGAAATGGTGTATAAAGTAGAAAACCCACACAAATAGTAAATAACAGAACAAGTTATGACAGTTTATATGGACGACATTTTACGATCAAAAATTGCCTCCATAACTGATGATGGACGACACCTAAGACAATGTGTGTACTGTGCACACGATTATATAGGTTTTGGTAGTTGCAATAATGTTGAAATTAGCTGCTCGCTATATAATCGGAAGATTATGTTTGTTTGCAGAACAAGACCCGGGGCCTGAGTGGGGAATTGTCATTCGATGCACATACAGGCCGCCGGAAGGACATCACACTCGAAGTAATGGAAGTGTCGCATGCCGGGCTGAGGAAGATAGGTAACTGGAGCATCCACAGTGGTGTCTTGGAGGGGAAGCACTACAATGAGATTGCATCTCACGAAGCCAAACAGATGATGAAGAACAAACATTTCATCATAGCATCTAAGATAGTAAGTTTGCTCTGTATTTACGCTTCATACTATAGTGTAGTTCTTACATGCTATCACACTAAATAGCATGAACAACCAGCTCATATTTGTTCAAGTGGCGAAACCTGCTGTAAACATGATTGTCCTTGCTACTTACTGATCACAACAGCAGGTCGGTATCTTATCATCTTGTTTCTGGAACGACTGGCTGTTATTTACAATGGCATTTCGCTTGTAAAGAAAAAGTCACAGGCAATGCTGGATGAAAGTATGATAACTAGTCGTTGGAAGGGAAAAGGGATAGCTGTAAGTCTGTAAAATTATAGGCAGTGTTTGTATCCGATTTGGTTTAAGGTACCAGTAAGCAGCTGTAATTAGCTTCTGTCTAGTAGGGAAAATCTTCTTATAAGAAAAAAGAGAAATTACTTTATGTGTATGAAGTTATTTAATACACATAGGAGCTAACCTTTGTCTGATCTGATGTGGCAAGCAACAAACATTTGAGGCCAGAGAGACATTTGCAAGAGTCAGTAACGGAGGGTAAGAATCTGAAAATTATACATAGATCAACAAACCTTATGGAATGTCTGAGGAATCTAAAAATAATAGTCTACAAAATTAAAAAAAAAAACACACAATTTGAAGCATAGCTTGGCATAAGTAATGGTATGAAAAATAATGACTGCTTTTAACAAATATTTGCCCTAATTTAGCATTGTGAGATTGAAAAACGCAGAGGAATATATAGACTAAAATAATTGATAAGTCAGGCTGAGCATTTTTAGTAGCGTTAAAAGTAAGTTTAGTCAAAAGTAAAGTTTGAGGAGGAGAAAAAAGAATGGAGGGCGAAATAAATCTTGTAGTATGAAGGAAATATATGAATAATAAAATATATGAAATTAAAAACGATAATGTGGAGTAAATAGCTAGAATAAAATCGAGGGGCGAGGAGTAATAACGAAGCAAAAAAGTGAGGACAAAGCTGATAAATGCTTTGAAGTAAATTATATGGGAGCATGTATTGTCATTTGTATAGTATTTCCCTCGACTCCAGAAGTTGGTGCTAGGCCTCTGATTGGCCGAGGGATGTCTCCAGGGGTGGGAAAAGATGTGGTATGGCCTCTGTTTGATTAAGGGGAAGAGGGTTGACAATGGAAAATCGTCATTGTAACAGTTGGGTTTTCTGTTGTTTAAATATGATGAAAGGCATCGAAACCACTCTCCATACTACTCCGCTGGCCTGTGTATTAGTCCGTGAAGTTTTTGGATGCTTGGATGTTGGGGTGCATTTGATTTTACAAACTGCCAGCGAGTTATGGATGCTTTGGCTTTCGGCCTCGCGACAGCACGGCCTCTGATGGCACATAATGAAAGGGCGACGGAAACGGTCAGTTGAGAAGAGCCAGTCAGGCGGTGGAGGATATATAAGGTGTATTCGTGTGGTCGACGATTTTCGATTTTTTGCTATTTTCATGCTCTTTCATGCTCTTGTGTATTTGTTTCACCGGAAGTAATTTTTCATGTGTCGTTCGTGTGGCAAGGTGCTCTTAAGAGCATCTCGTCCTGCTCTTGCTCGACGAGGTAGAGCAGGAAAGGAGCAGAAAATGCAAGAATGTAAAACGGCCGCTAAAATCAAAATTATCAACATGTGAAGCAGACGGGAGTGTATTTAATAGTAAGCATTACTTTTGTTCACAAAATATAGCAGCGTGAAGATGTCTGGGCATCTTGTCAGGAATGCAGAGGGTCATTTTGTTGTTAATGATAGAGATTAAATAACTCGCATCGTCAAAGGTAAGAAGATACATGACATAACCGAAATAAAACATTTGCAGTAGTTTCATATTGCTAACATTATACATATATTAAGTTGGCTGCTGCCTACGTGTGCAGAGCATCGGCTGGGGTACCACAATATTCAAAAACTGCTCAGCGCAGATGAGTGATGTCTGCTTAGGAATAACATTTCAAGAATGTTACACATGTTTGTAGCCTACCCATTTCAAGTTCTTCATTACTGATTATAGCACGACGGTTCGTCCAGTATTGGAATATACTGCCGCGGAGTGGGATCCGTACGTGGAGGTGGAGGTGCAGGAGTTGGAGCAGGGCAGAGAGGTGGGTGATGAATAAATGGAAAATGTAGAGTCAGGCTGGTGAGGAGGAAAGTAGCTTTAGGCCTAGCATGATGATGAAGGAATTGGGATGGAAACTGTCGAGGCACTGGAGGAGAATGGAAATACTGGTCAGGTTGTGTACGGAAATAAACGGGAAAGGGGGATGGTGCAGTTTGGTTTGCAAACTAACAAAGGGAATTTTTAAGGGAAAAGGTAACAACAGTGAAAAGATTCAGAGAGCATGGAGGAAAACGGCAGTCGATGCTGGTAAGGGAGTGGAATGCACTGTGGGAGTAGTTGGTTACTGGGAGGGGTAGGAAGGTATAGGAAGGGACTGGAGGATTGGTGCTGTGGGGATGGTGATGAGTCTGCTCACCAACGGGCTTTGGCCCAGTTACAAATGTAAAACTTAATATTATTGTTATGTTTTCAAGAAGACGAAAATCTTTTGTGGTCATACTTAGCTATGTAAATCATGGTGCAGAATGTTTTAAAAGGTATAGACGTGTACAACATACATTTATCTTTAATATTAAAGTTATAAAATGAAATAGTCACTAAAGAAAGTCTCTTAGAGGCGCGTTGTCTGCGAGAAGATAGCACTGTTCAGTGACTTGCGCCTAGAGGTTAGGGAGAGGCATGATGACCACATTGTCTCGCCCTTACTGATCCTGTACTTATAGACCTAGAACGTGCAAGAAACTTTCACCCAGACAGCCCTCTTTAGGAATTCAAACCACCCTCTTCAAATAATTGCCTATAGAGCTAAATTGAGGTAACATTAACATTTTAATAGCCATTATCTGTAAAATGTTTATACAAAAAAATTGCCCAACATATATGAACATATTCCTTTTCTGCATGTAAATATTGCTCTGCTTCTGTGGGCACAGAGACACTACACTGCTGTAGAGCTTAACACTGCTGGCTAATCAGCAGCTGCAATGAACTACAGCGTGCCTCGTGAACTGCCACCAGCCAGAAACCACTGCTGCTTTGTCCACTGAAGATGACTACAATTTTTTATTTAATTGAAGCAGGCCTACACTCGTAGCAACAGTTGACTTTGGGATGAAAAGTTAAGATGATGTAGTCCCATTAATTTTCAGAATTGCTTTGTAATATGTAATGGTAATGGGAAAAGTGTGCAGTGTGTTCAGTGGTCCAAAAAAGTATAAACTTGTATATCATATTTAAAACTTTGATTATTTGAATAGGCCTTAAGATTCTTTAAAAACTACCTCATTTATGAGGCACTAATATGTTACTTTAAAAAAGTAGACAAACTGTAACCTTTAAGTTGCCGTAAAAACTGTGTGCTGAAGTCTCTGTGCTAGATCCATTATTGTAGGTAACTACTTTTATCATATTACACTAGTGATTGTTAACTGAAAGGTCTAACTTAAGTGGACCTACCTGCCCTTTTACCTGTTGTCACATTTTTCTGTCACTCACTTCATGTCGGTGGTACATTGTATGCAAATGATGTGAACATGATATACTGTACACTGCTACGCAGGAATTGTGAACATGGCAATAACAGTGCATAAACAATCTAATAAAGTAATTACTAGCGATAGTAAAACATCCACTTTTACAAGCAAACGTTTAGCAACAGTGACGTGCATTTATTAAGCGCAATCTGACTTGTTATATGAGTGTACAAAATATGAACAACAAAGAGTATGTCCCAAAATTCTCTCTCTTGGGAAAGGTTTTTGCCCATAAAGTTGGCAACATCTTTTGTCTAAGGTTGCTCTTTTCTGACCTCTGCACAGTCACTTCGAAAAACTTTGTGCACTAAGTACTGAAATATGTGTTATGCCTTCTTAACATGGAGATGTAGAACACAAATACACTTTGGATTTGACAAACTTTTTAACAGTGCAACCCATTATCTACAGTTTGACAGTAATTTAGACAGCAAAAATTAAAGAAGTTCACAGTCAGACCCTATGGCATTGTTCACAATCATTACCCCATGTAACCATACTATATTGGTTGCGCAGTAAATAGAGTGAGTTGGAGCAGTTATTGGACTTTCGCATCACAATCTGGAGGATCCTCTTATAGTTCACTTCAGGTGAACGCTGTGATGATTCCTAAATACAGGCCCTGGCTAAATCCCTTAACCTTTTCCACAGTATACCTGTATCAAGTAGGCCGACGTGAAGCTATCAGAGAGCATGTAATACCTGGTTGAAATATCATTAGCAAAATACAGATACAATTCAATTTTCATAAACAAAAATTCACACACAAGAAATATGTTGTTTATAATACAATTGCGGAGTATCATAGTCACTGACACTAGGACTGCAGTAATGTCGCATATCACATTTACGTTTATTTGTTGGATAGAAAGGTTGACTCGATCATATAAATGCCAGGTGTAAGTACACACGTCAGGAATTTCAATCAACTGGTACTATAAACTGTAACTCACAAAATATCATATTAGCTTATATGACAAACATGCTTGATGAAGTTTCCCTTGCTTACAACTTTATTACATCTTGAACGTATCTGTTCCTTCGTATGGAATAGTATATCGGTTATTTTCAGCCAAGTGCAAATTAATTTCTATATGACAAACTGCAGCAAACACCAAATCAAATACTTAAGTAAATGTGACTAATGTAAGTAATTATTTCAATTTCTGACTCAACTATCTTATTACTTTTTTTTTTTTTTTTACAATTCCAAGCTTCAGTAGCAGACAATAAACTGTTTAAACAAAACAGTGTGCAATTTGCAATCATAATTTTTTTGTGCCAAGTGGTAAAACCATTGACTTCAATCAGTAGGATCTTGGTTTGGTTCCCAGTAAGGACATCCTGATGTTGGTCTCACATGGTTATCTTACAACACTCCACACATATGCTGTGTTAGAACGTAACTGTACGATGAACTACCAGTTTGTAAAGTCGTTTATGTATTGTCACTATGCAGTTTGAAATTATGATAAACTTTACAACCCTATTGTATCTGCACATGTGTTGCATAGTTTACAGACTTACGTAAAATCAATGTTATAGACACATGTGCACACATATATTTCCAGTTAGTGTTATTCTATCTAATAGTCATAGTACTTTATGACTTCAGACTAATAGAGTTTAATGCAATGTGAAAACATATGTAAGTTTCAGGGAGAGCAAGTTGTTGTTTAAAAATAAGCTGCCTGTCTATTTGGGAGTTGAAGATTGTTGAAACAGGTTAGAAATACGTAATATTGATTCCTATTATGTGTTCCCAACACAGTACACTGTTCACTCAAAATACATTTCAGACAAGTGTTGCTGGGTACTTTAAAGCAATTAAAAAACACAACTTCCAAGCTGTCCAACATAGCAACAAATGTCATTTACGCCAAGTTATCTCACAATATAGCATTTAGAAATACAATAAATTATTGAAGAATTCTATAACGTACTCTACCACAGCTATTTGAACAACGGCAGGGTCATCGCCTGAAGACTAATAGGCTACTTAGCTCCAGTAACGTCACAAACACTGTACATCTGTCATTACCTTACATGTAAGAGCAACGGTGACATGGCCAGGGTGTCAGTGTTGTCCTTATCGTAACTTTGCCTCCAAGCTTCCACCGTGTTTTAAGAAGCTCCCGGTAGATGGTGCTCGTCAGATCATACAACAGCTTTAAATTTGAGATGCTATATTATTAATTTACATTTCTGTTTAAAGCATTGTAACTGTTCAAACAAGTTTACTTATATGGAAGCATGGGAATAAGTTCGGAAGTAATAAAATGGGAAAGTGTGAAAACGGAAGAGGGAGATAAGTACATCATCGCTCTGTATTTTATCCACTGCAAGTAGAGTTATCAAATGAAAGAAAACAAACAGGACTATGTTGTCCAGGAGTTTTTGTATGACTGCTAATTGCAAAACATAAAATATTTATTTGAAATGTGCAAATGTTTATTAATGTACTATGTATAGGCATAGGTACTTTTAACTTGACGGTTAAAAAATGCAATGCTCTGGTGTTATATTCCCCAATAAAACAACCCACCAGGAAGCTAAATACATTTACCAAAAAAAGGAAATACATAATAAAGTGTATTGATTTTGGTAATGACGAGGTATTGTGCAATAACATATATTTTTACCAAAAATATAAATGTTATTTAAATATCATTTAAATCTGGCATAAAACAAACTGTCATAATATAATCTTCCTTTCTTTATAATATTTATGCTCTCATTTGTTTTAAATTCCAAGTTAAACAGTGGCCATTATACATTCTTTAAAAAAAACACACAATGGCTCCAAAGCCTTCAGACAAAATTTTGTAAATGTTGCACGTTTAGAGTAATTTCTTGAAGGAGTTAGTCTCCATGTGAAACGAACTTCCTAACCTTTAAACATGGCTGCTTAGAGTAATTTAAACTCTACTTACGGGCGGATAGTCCAGGAGTAGCTTCTTGCCAATTGAAGCTACTCCCCTAGACTTTATACTGTGGGCTAACCCCACTCCTCGCACATTACACAGTTACAAAAATGTCTGAACCAATAAAAAATGCTCACTTAAAATAGTCGTAATAGTGGAATCAAAAGAGAATTTATAAAGTCCACAAAAATACTGAGGAAAAGTTTAACTTTCAACTAATCTAAACAAGTATTTTAGTTTCGTAGGCGTTTTCTTACAGCTATTCGGATATTAAACATATATATATAATATATATATATATATATATATAAGCTAAACCAGAAATGATCATAACAGGAGGATAAATATATAAGTTAAACCAGAAATGATCATATCAGAATTAATATATATATATATATATATATATATATATATATATAAACTAATTTTTTTTGTGAGAAATGATCAAAACATACTGTATACCAGCATGTAGGGCATAACAACGTAATTACATTTTTCAGACTTGTCATCCATTATCCGACGACTTGGAACTATGGTGAAACTGTTAGTAAAAACTTCTTCGTAAAGCAAAACCGTGAATCGTGTAGTATGTTACTAGCATGTAACCAGCCGGTTGAGACTACAAGTATGAAGAAGAAAATAGCTAGACCAGGAACCACATCCGCCTAAGAAATATCCGGACTACACAGCTAATAACTTGTACCCAACCTTCTGGCAGAAAACTGAACTAGTGGGTAAGCGTGCTTTGGCAGGCAACGCCATCTAGTTAGTTGTTACCAACTTGCTGATTCTTTACTAGAAAACTTTTCGCGATATCGAACTAGTACTGCCACCTAATGCAGAAAGTTTGAACACCAAGTTGTAGTGCAACTAAGCAAAAATATATTGTAGCCATTTCACTTACAAGAAGTTGAAACGATTCTCATAAAATATTTGCCCTTAAGTAATTTTTCCTGAAAGAGTATTGCCTGAAGCCGTTTTGCCTAAAGTCGTTTTGCCTAAAGTCGTTTTGTCTAAAGTAGTTTTGCCGAAAGTCGTTTTGTCTAAAGTCGTTTTGCCTAAAGTCGTTTTGCCTAAAGTCGTTTTGCCTAAAAGTTGTTTCTCCTAATGTAATTTTACTCACTTCATTTTGCCTAAATTCGTTCTGCCTAAAGTCATTTCGCCTAAAATGCAAGCGCATGCATTAAAATCTTAAAAATTCGTTTCGCCTAAAGTAGTTTTGCCCAAAAGTAATTTTGCCTAAGACATTACTTATTACATGTCGGTCGTATGCCCGACATTCCATTTAAGTTTTTTTTGCATGATGTACGCGTGTGAATCTTTTGAATAAATGCATACAGTGGAAAATTTGTTATTTTTGCTCCATTATGCATACTAGTTCGTCATAATTAGAACACATTGAATCTGTGACTTCGTGTAAATTTGAAACTGTTAAGCCAATTACTCTTACTAAGTTTAGCTAGTTTCGCTTACAGTATATGTCGCCGGCCTTGTGACCTAGAACAGTTACGTAGCTAATGTTCCCGAATCTGTGACAGATGACTACTTCATGCTACGTACCACTATAAGCCACTTAGTACTTTTACATTCCAGTCTTGAAGTAGGTTGCACCTGCCAACATGTGTGCCGAAAATCTACTATATCTGCTCGCGCAAGGAACACAGATTACCTCGTACTTTAGCATTAGTGGTGCAGGTACAGTCTGAAGCTCCAAAAGTTAACTCTTTTGGGTGACGTGTCTAGAGCTGCCACAGTTACATATGCATTTTGAGCAAGATCATCTCCAATTAGACTTAGCCTATGGAGGTGATGTAGAATTTTACCGTGTCAAACACATGGAAAGACTGGCAATCTTTGATGGACACTATTACCAGGTGTTGACTGTATTGGTGGCAGGTGACAGGAGCAATAAAAGCAATTATGTCGAGTCATTAGACCTTCACGGCCCTGCCACATCACACATTCTGCACCCAAAAATCAGGTTTCCAACATTCAATGGTGACATCGAAGCTTGGACCAGCTTCTCTAATATTTTAACCACACTTGTAGGTGACCAAGTTCTGTTGACAAATGAATAACGCCTTGCATACCTTAAGTCATCAGTGTGGGAAACGGAACCCCTCCTTTTAATTCAAGCATTACCACTTAGCAATGAGAATTACGAGGTGGTATGGGAAATATTGGAGCAGCGTTATGAGAATAATCGATTTGGCAAGGCACAACATCTGGATTCCATGTAGCAGGTACCAGTAGTTGGTGTGAATTCACCGATTGCTTTATATCAGCAGCTGACAACTGACACAGTATTACTGCACTTAAGGCGCTGGAATTGCTAGTGCAGTACTGGGACACTTATACTATCCATTTACTTGAGAAGGAGCTGGACAGTGTTTTGAGACCAAAATGGAAGCTGTGTGTCGCTAAAATCCCTGCTCCTGTATTGAAAGAGTTTAATGCCTTTCTCACTAAGGAGTGCTAAACTTTAGAAGCTGTAGGTTGTTAAAATGCTAACCCTCCCAAGACCACTTCTTACATGAAAACAGGAAGAGAGAGCAGAGCAATGGGTCTCGCTCAGTTTCACTCACGAAAACTGTCACTGAAACCCTTAGCTGCGAAATATTAAGTGTAAAAATTAATGTCCTTGTTTTTCACATAAAGAATACAAAAATAAGAAAGAAAAAATCTGAAAAATACTTATTACTAAAATACTATTTCTGATATCGAAATGCTACAATTACTAGCAATATACTGAACCAAATTTCTAAAAGAAAGCCGCAAAATGACAGTTATGAAAACCCTACAAACTAGAGAAAGCTAATGACGGCAACCATCTCGCGCAGTTTGGCCGAAATTCCACTAATTTCACACTGTTAACATTTAACTTAAAATTTTTGCATTTCCTACAGCATCCAAACGCGCATCGGATGATACATTTATTTCGTAGTTCAGACCCTTCTAAAGGTTTGAAAAAATTATAAAACCGAAATATTAACACTTTGTTCTCCTTCCATTTATCACTTAAGAATAAACTGAAAAAATCCTACTAAAAATTTTATAGTGAGTCTTTTAATGGCCCTAGACTTGAATGAAAATGTACAAGATATGGCAAAATTACCCTTACAGGTTTTGAGGACTTGTAGTGGAGACCAAGACGAGTAAGTTTAGCTCAGGAACACGAGTCCGGAATCATACTGTTTTCCCGCCACACGCGAAATACTGCAACACACATGGCTCTCCCCGATTCCTGCTGCCTGTCGTCTGGAACCAGTTACAACAGGTGCTCGATGTGACGACCACTGACTTCAGCACAGATGCGGTACCTCCGTATCATGTTGTGGCATACTCGATCACCAATTTCTGGTCCTCCAACTTCCACTGCAGCCATCACATGTGCTAGTAGGTCTTCCACGGATTCCACAGGGGTCTCATAAATCATGATTTTCTTGTGACCCCACAGTTAGCGGGGTCAATTCGGGAGAACGTAGAGGCCAAGCAATCGAACCAACACGACCAATCCCCTGATGCCCAAATCGTTGGTCTAGATGACGTCGGACCACAAGTGAAAATGAACTGGTGCACCGTCGTGTTGAAACCACATGTTTTGATGCACATGCAGTGGCACATCCTCCAAGAAACCTCGGAGTACGCCTTCAAGGAACTGTAAGTACAAGTCACCTGTGAGCGCTTGTGGAAGAAGGCTTGTTTTTCAAGAAATACTTTTTATTTTTCTTGTATACTCTATATGTCCTGTCCTTGGACCTTTAATTTGTCAAGTAATCATGAAGCATAGTGCTATGTTCCTTTTTCCATTTCCATTCAGAGAGAGGCAAATATTCTTCGTCAACTTCTTGTGTAGGTTTATTGCATTTCACCATAGCACGAGGTTCTTCTTCCATTTTCACTGTGACATGTGGTGGCAGTATCGGCTTCAAACTGTCCAGTCGCTCTGTTATAGACTTAAAGTTTCTTCATTAATCATATCATGTTCCAGTCTAGCATGTTAGGCTGTAAAGAACTTTGCATGTATTTGTTTAATAATAGTGTATAGTCACCAACAATGTCAGATGGTGCACTACCCACTTACAATAACATGGCAGAGTATTTACACATTGTTGTTCTTAGGTGGTGGCATTGAGCTTTGCTTATTATTTTTCCCATCCAAAACTATGACTGGAGGTGGAATCATAAACAGATTTTAGCATGGTTTCAATATTTTAAATTGAAGCATCAAGTTTAGGCATCCAGGACTTTGTCTGTGCCAGAGGTTTCATTTTTAAGCACTTCTAATGCATTTAGTTTTCTGTCCAGCAAAATCTCAATATCAACAGGAATTACCCTAAGATTACATCCACATCATTTATCATACTTGCAATATTATAACTTGTTCTATCTAGCATGTTTTGTATTAAATAAATCATATCACCATGAAGGGCATAAATATGTGCCTTGTTAACAGAATCTCCATCTTCTCTCGGACTGAAAATTAAATTTTAGTACCGGTAGACACAAAACCACTTTCCATTTTACCTTTTAAGGCCATTATGCCCAAACTCTGAAATTATGTAGCTCATCTCTCACTGACAAAGCCTCATGAACTGATCTAATACACATCGATAACTCCCATTTAGTAAGGGAATAATCCTTAGCTATTACAAGAAATCTGTAAAGGTCACTCCAACAAAATGCACACATCTCTTTGAATTTATCAAAAGTAATCTCTGTACTAACATGGCCAGAGTAATTATGTCAAGTCATCCATACAAAACAAAACAAACAGGTTGGCATTTTCTCTCAAAAACTGCTTGGGAATATATATGAGTAGACTGGCAAAGGTAAATTGAATCTATTGACGTATGTCTTCCCATGCAAAAGTATTCCTGGATGCAAGCCTGTATCTCACAAGCTACATCACCGAAAAAAAAAAAACACATTGTTTGTAGACCTTTACTTTGAGGTAACACGACTACAATGTCACTGAATGGAAAATATCCGAGTACATTAATGTAAAATATAATTTTTCTAAGACGCTGATACTTTTTCTGTTCTAATGATTTTGATTAAAGGTACACATTCTCGAACTAGAGATCATTAGGCTCCTCCAACAAGCGTAAGAGCACACATGTATTTCCACAGTTTAATGGTCCTGCTATGATGCAACACACAGTATCGGGGAGGAGGGGACTAGATCTGGATTCGTCTTCGGTACTAATATATGTATAGACAAACTAACTTCTTGTCTGTCGATTCAAATATATTACCACCACCAACATGCGGTGCTAACAGAGGAGCATGAAAACGAGCATGAAAAACATGAGGAGGAGTGTGAGGAGGCGCCTGTGTGGTGCAGTGTACAGCATAAGTAAATGGGGGCTGAGATATGTGAGGAGCATACATAGTTGTGTGATGAGAATGCATAGTTGTTTGCGGAGAATGCGTAGTTGTGTGAGGAGCATGTATATTGTGTTAGATGCATTAATAGTTGTGTGAGGAGCATTCATAGACAATTGTTCTGATTGCTACTGAAGTTGTTGTGGTTCTTGTTTTAGAGATCCAATACCACAAATCTTAGAATGTCTCTTCAAAATATCAATCCAAGAAAACTGATGTTGGCAGAGTTGGCACTGGAATAACACAAAAAGAAAAATCGCAAGAAGAAGAAAACAAGCAAGAAACAAGGAGGTTACCTGCTTCTACTCCTAACTGGCTTGGCCGCATTAGAAGGTCTGATTGGTGAAGTTAGCAGAAATGCTAGAGCAGCGAATAATTTAAATAACCAAAACTAACCATTGGAATAACTATAACGTCGCAACAGGCAAATTGAAGCTATTGCACTAAGGTCAAAAAATGGGAAAGTCCTTTACCTAAGACCGTACACTGTAGGTGGTGGGAGTTGAAAGAAGAGAACCAGAAAGAGAAGGAAGCAATCTTAAACAAACTACTTAATCGACCACTAACAAAACTAAATTTAATAAAGATTGCCAGAAAATTATAAATACCTAATTTCAGTGGTGTGTACATGAGAAACAAATAACCATCAAAATTGTAGTTTTTACATTTTAAATTTGGTCATAATCTTCATATATGTCTTCCCAGTGTAGTCAGTGATAATTTTTGCAAGCCATCTATTAGTGTGTTTACTTTTCTTGTCCAACAATTTCCAGTGAAACAGAGGCACGAAGCTGTATGCTTTTCCATCAAGGTATGCTATCCTAACATCTTTAAGAATAAATCCGCTTTGAGATTGGAAGCCCTGGATTCTTTCGAACATGATGACGTCCAAGCTTATGTTAGTATGTTCACCACTTTATCCCTTGCACTGTTCATTGCCAAACTGTCATGGATAATGAGAGCGTAGTCCTGTGTACTGGCAGGTATAATCTCTGCTCCTGTCATTTTAATGCGACTATCAATTACACCAGTATTTATACAATCATATTGTTTACTTACGTCAAATACAAGGACGTGAAGCCAAAACCGCCACCACATGTCACAGTGAAAATGGAAGAAAAACCTCGTGCTATGATGAAATGCAATAAATCTACACAAGAAGTCGACGAAGAATATTTGCCTCTCTCTGAATGGAAATGGAAAAAGGATCATAGCACAATGCTTCATGATTACTTGACAAATTCAAGGTCCAAGGACAGGACTTATAGAGTATACAAGAAAAATAAAAAGTATTTCTTGGAAAACAAGCAAATTTTACTTTTACCCAGTAATGACATACAAATAGACACTACTTTAATCAAACCAACTTCTGGAATTTACGAATAACTGTTTAAACACAACCCTGGTACTTATTCGGACAGTGCCCTGCAACTGTATATTTTGAAACTTACGAGCGCTCATTTGAAGAATAATTATCCTAGCAGCAATGAATATAAAGATGAAACAAACTCGAAATTTAACATTATTTCCCAACGGTTCCCTGATGTAGGTTATGCTATAGGTCCTGGACACAATCTACATAAGTAAATAGATGATGGAAGACATGAAGAATTTGTTTACTGGAATGATGTTACCGAATTTGTAGACAGATTGTGACTGTTAGTTGCTTCTCAGTGAGTTGGAAATAATTCCAATACAAATTAAATATCAAGAATCATAGAAGAATTGCGTGAAATACAGATACATAGAATGATTCGTCAAAATGTTGCTGGGGAACAGTACAA
The DNA here is from genome assembly GCA_003012365.1 of Medauroidea extradentata. Taxonomy (NCBI): domain Eukaryota; kingdom Metazoa; phylum Arthropoda; class Insecta; order Phasmatodea; family Phasmatidae; genus Medauroidea; species Medauroidea extradentata. The sequence goes on along the minus strand of PNEQ01116891.1, from coordinate 33,119 downwards.
TCCCACAAGGCGCAATTATCCTCGGTGTAAAGTGCATGTGTTTGGTTTGAAGGACATTTATCAGGCAGTCTTGGTTGAAATGATACCTTATGCTCGCAAGAACAAAGGCTACACGTACGTGCTGACTGTTATTGACTGCTACAGTAAGTATGCGTGGGCAATTTTTGTGAAAACTAAGAGAGGCAGTGATGTAACAAATGTGTTGAACATTGACTTGCAAGATAAAGGTCCATGCAATAATCTACATACTAACCTCGGCAAGAAATTCTACAATTCGTCACTTCGAGCATTGATGTCAAAACATAAAATAAACAATTATTCAACCCACAGTGGTCTTTAGGACAATGTCGTGAAAGGTTTTATCATACTTTGAAGAATGAAATGTGTAAAACATTTCAGCACAAGGAAGCTACAAGTAGATGGATATTTTGCTCAAGTTTGTGTCAAAATATAATCATAAAGTACATCGAACTATGTACATGAAGCCCACAGATGTCAAGGATAACTTTACTACATATTGTTTATAAATATGAGAAGAATCTATACCTGCACAAACCTAAAGCAAATGTTCGAGACTATGTAAGGATTTCGTGAGTGGAGGCAACATTTTCAATAGACTACACACCAAACTGGTGCACTGAATTAATTAAAGGTGTTTAGATTCGTCACTACGAACCAAGGATATAGTACCTAGAAGACGTGGAAGGCAAAGCTATTCGAGGAGGTTTTTACGGCGAAGAAATTCAAGTTACCAAGTAACCAAAAACATATTTGGTCGAGAAGGTATTAAAGAAGAAAGGAAATAAAGTGCTAGCGCGATGGCTGTGGTTGATGCCAGACACAAAATTTGGATTCGTGAATAAGACATTTTGTGTAAATAATGTGAATTCTTATGTATGAAGGTATTAAAACTGAATTTCTGTGTTATTACTTAAAAGCAAATTATATTTTAATGGGAACGGTACAAAACTGCTACTGGGATTCCTGGAAAGTGGTCAGTAATGACTGCATATGCAAACTTTGAACAAGTTGAAACTCGATGCGATGAGGTGATCGGGGCAAGGCATGTAGTCTCGTCTTCTAGACCTCGCGAGGAGCTGGACTGTCCAGCTGCCTAATGTGAAACCCATAGGGATTGAATCAACACAACATTAGGATAAAACTTTAGTTTCAGATGAGACATTTAGAGTTTGAAATTAGGAATTTTGTTTTTTGAATTTATTAATGGACATGATGTAACTCATGACCATTTTTTTCTCTTAGCCCTTAAATCAATACACATACAATAATCATAAATGACAATAAATAGCATGACTAGAACACTCCAATATTTTTAATAACTCTGAATATGAGAAGCTAAATATGTGAAGTACTTTGACTCAACTTTAACTCTAACTACAATGTGTACTACAATGGCCTCCTATAGCCCAAGTAAAAAAATATGCTGTTGTGCAAGCATTGCATCACATGACTTACTGTTGCTCTACTTTGAAAATACAGGTTAACCATCTGTTTATATCACACATCTTACTGTAGCCCAAGTTTAAATTCATGAGAAACCGCTGTTGCTCAAATAGTTACATAAAAATCTTGCTGAAGCCCAAATTTAAATTCACATGAAACAGCTGTTGCTCAAAAATTTACATAACAAAGCTTGCTGTAGCCCAAGTTTAAAATTACAGGACAATAACTACGGCTTCAGAAATGTGATAATAGCTACAAGATAATTTATGAGTAGTAGACTTCTCATATATATCATTTCCCAAATTCTCTTAAATAACATAGCCTTAATACTTAACTTAAAGCCAGCATAAATACAAGTTCAAAACTTCGCCATCTCTGATCTTCTCCAGTCCCCCACAAGCATTTATAGCGAGTCTTCCATCCCCAAATTTCCTGGTCAGCCAATAGGAATCCAGGAAGATGACACGTTTCTAGATGCTTCTTGGAGAGGGTAGGCAGGAAACGAAATGGTGGTGTTTGCTGGTGGCAAATGGGGATACCACAATCCAGGTTGGTAGCCCTGCAGCGCAATATAGTTAGAAGCGATTACGTCAACTGTCACCAGTCACACAGCTTGGCACGATTCAAACTTTGCCGATCCTTGGGCATCATCGGCAGTAGAATAGATGGCGCCGCGCACATCCGCAAGCCATCTCCAATCCTGGTCATTGTTCACTGCCGTCACAGGTAGCCAATCGTAGCAGTGTCGACCACAGCCGAGCCCCGATGTTACATGCTCGCGCCACAGAGTTGAGAGAGCTCGTAGAAGACATACTACACGTCACTCGTCGCCTTTGACTAGAAACGAGGACCAGTAGCAGGGTGACCTGTGATGGCGAAATTAGCCTTTGGTGCCCATGGTTGAGGAGGAGAAGGAGGAGGAAGAGGATGATGGGGAGGAGGAAGAGGATTGTTCCTTCCCTAACTGAGGTGAGAGAGAAGGGTGGAAGATGGGGTTGCTGGGGGGGGGGGGAGGTGCGGCGAGATCACCTTACGCTGCGGGCCTAGGTTAAGGGTCAGCAGTAGGAAATCTCAGACATGTGGCTCTAACTGCAGGCCCAGCACGCAGTGGTAGAGATCCGTCACACCACCGCACACTTCCAGAAAGAAGTCCCCATCCTCCTCCGAACATTGGTTGGGAGAGAACCTGCCCAGTCGCCTCAAGAATTATAATGTTTTTGTATATAGTGTAAATATAGTGTATATAGTGTTTTAATAAATGTGATATTTTTTAAAACTTACATTGTGTGTGTTGTGAGACATTATTCCATATGCCTGTCATAATGTTTCCTTAAAGAGCATCAGATTCACTAGTCCTTCTACACTCAATCAACATTTACATAGAACACTATATGCAGAGTATTACACTATAATTAATTACTATAAATAGTTTTAAAATGATTGAAATTGAAATAATTATGAATTATTGAAGTTATATATCACTGTGTTTAACACTGTTGGAATCTCGCAATTTGTAGTATCTCAGATGTTATTTTGCTTGCCTCCTAACCCAGGGGTCGGCAGTTTGTCACTCTGCTCCTATGGTCAGCTTCTTTTAATATGATTTTTAAAGTGTTAATAAGGGTGAATTCACCATATACTAGGCCGAACACGCTCGCTGGCGAGTTATCATATTAGTCAAGACCTGTCTCTATCACTGCCTGGAGGCATGCAGAAAGAAATAATGTAAAGTAAATAGTGACGATAGGGGCGAGAGTTGTTCCTACGTTACATTACCAATCGTCCTTTAAACACTCTTGCACCTTGGTGGTAAAAATTGGAAACAAAAATAGTGCTGCAAAGTAGCACCTCCGGTGGCCATTCCTAGAACTAAATGTAATAATCGATTTCTCGAACAAGTCAATTATTTGGCGGGAATTTTAAAACATATATGTGGCGGGCTCCAGAACTTATAAACAAATTAATGTTGAAATTTAGTGATGAAACTCATTCTAATATGCACTGTTAAAATTTTCCGTAAATTCACGGAAATATTTACAGAAAAGTACTGTAATTTTACGGAAGTGGCTTCGGTATTTTTTGTTTATGGAAATGTGTCCATATTGCCAGTTTTACGGATGTTTGACCATAACTTTCCATAAATTCATGGAAAAATGTTTCTGCAATTTTAAAGCGTATTTTACTGTGTTTCTTTAAAAAAAAAAAAGTGGCATTAATAATCACCATGAATCCTGGAGTTAATGTGCATGCACAATGGTGCTAAACGAAAAGAAGACAAGACAAGCTAAGGTAATGGAAGTTAAGTGCTGCTTCCTGGTTGTCCACACTTTGCCGCGAAGAGAAGAGCAATACAAACAAGGACTTGTATCGCGCATGGTCAAAGGGCCGAACAGTCCAGTAAGTGACGGAAGTGTTCAGGGTAGTGACCACATGGGCGTTTTGGCCGAACTAGGAGCAAAACTGGCATAAGATGCATTTGAATAGCAATAATCCCCCCTCCCCCGGGCGCTGCTATTGGGCACTAGGGCCATTAGGGGGGGCGTGTCCTACGCTGGGATTGGTTGTTGGGGTCTTTCGGTACGAATAGCACCTAAGTGCCATGAGGTCTGTGATTGGTTGACGGCTTAAGCACCGCCCTAGAAGTGGTTGGGCAGGGTGTGAGGGGGGAGGAGAAGTGAGGGGAACGGACAATTTTGGTACAAGTTATGCCTAAACACCATGAGGGGGAAGTGGATGTGTGCCCCCTCTCCCGCACCCTATGCTTGTACTAGCCTATCTCTACCCTTATGGCACACCCTCTCCCTGTCATAACCCCCTTCTTATGATATACCACTGTCCTGCTTAAAGCATACCCCTGTAGGCTCTCCTGTCCCCTCCCTTTCCTTATGACATACCCTTCTAGCCTACCCCACTCAATGGCAACATGCGTCTTATATTCTCCTTGCTTCATCACAGCTGAAAAAAATCGCACCTGTACTCTGTGCTTCGCGCTAGGGTTTATGAGCCTTTAAAGTTATTTATTTCTATAGACTAAAATCTTTTTGTCATAAAGTAACTAATAAAGTTCTCGAAAATCAGGATGTCAAATACAAACGTTGTCTCCTATAAAGTTGATATCTCACCACTGCACAGAACTAACTTACTGCTAAATTATCACTGTGGTACAGTGGTTAGAGCTTCTACCTAGTAGCTGTAAGGTCGTGGGTTCGAACCCCAGCGAATCCGAAAAATTTTTCGGAATATTAAATAATGCATGATAATCTCGATAAATCGTTCTTAATAATAAGAAAATGTGGTATTTCGGGAAAATGGAGTGCTAGTAGATTAAATGAATTTAATATTTTTGCGGAAAGCGGATTGTCCGTAATTTTACGGAGGGTTCCGTTATCAAGAAAAACTAAGTGTCCGTTACTTTACGAAGATTTCTGGATAATTTTTTGTCAGTACTTTTCCGTAATTTCACGGAAATTTTTTCTAACAGTGTGGTGGTCGGAAATAAAGTGGTGGCCGGAAACTAGATTGCGGCCAAAAACAATATGGTGGCAGAAAACAAGATGGTTGCCAAAACAAGATGGCGGCCGGAACTTATGTGCTCATATGTCTGAAGCCTGTGGCCCAGAGGAACTAAACCTTTCTACTTCTGATCTCTGGAGAAAAATTTCGTTCCGTTTTAACAAATTACATTTTGAGTTTGTGTCCGTAATTTATGTTAGTTTTTTTATGTATGGAAGGCAAAACCTGCAAAAAATAACAATACAGGTAGTCTACTAGGGACTTAATCCGGCATTTTTCACACTCTGTTAATTCTGTTGAAGAAGCTCTCAAAGTAACGGGATATTCCAAATAAACCGTAATGTCATGGAAGAAACTACAGCAACATGGCAATATATAACTCCCTCTGCAAAGCTGAGGTCGAATAATATTTCCATAAACAAACTAACGCCATGATTCCTCACTTCTTCTACTTTTGCGGTAGTAACTTTTTCAAACCATAAATAAAATCAGATATCAAATACTGGCTTCCCAAGTTTGATTTAAGATAATTTTTTTACTGTGTTATCTGGTATTCAATACATAAATATATATTTTTACTTATTTGATTGACGAAAATTTCCTTGATCATGTAACTTTATGAAACAATATTTTCTTTCTGAAACATTATGATGCATGTTAAAACTTATTTGTACCCTGTTAGAAGAAAAGTTTTAACAACTTCTCAATTTTTGTCTTAAAAAACTATCGGGAAAAAGTGTATATTACATACCATTGAATTAAGTTCTCATTACGAGTCGTATGTAATCTTTTCTTTGTTAGCGCTCCACTCACTTTTAATACAAACTGAGCTAAAGTTAATAGTGACAAAATGACTCCTATCTTCTCCGCGTGTCTCTACCAAGGCCTTATGCTGTTCGAGGGCATGTAAAATGTCCAAATGAAATGGAAAATAAAATAATGAACAAGATTATAAAATTCTATTATTTTAAATTTTCACTTATTTAGTTAAATTAAAAACAATGATTTTTACTTGTTTGTTTCAAACAATTCCACTATACCTTCGGTGCCTAAGGTTTATATTTTCATCACATCTTAATGTCTTCAATATGTTCATACACTGAGTCTATTTTTAATATGAATACCGATTCCTAGTTTGTGTTTGCAATATACGAAAAGAACGAAATAATAAAATAAGCCTTAATGCGCCTAGGCACATTCCGATTTACGCTGCACAATTAGTAACAAGGGAAGCATTGACAGAGTACATATTTTGTGTTGCGCGATTTGTAACAAGAGAATTGTAACGTATAGGCCTACTCTTTTGCAGAGCAGCTCAACCTGCCAGGTAAATCTCTCCTACATTATTTTTTGACCTTGAAACAAGTATTAATGCAGTTACATTAGGGCTACGCCGTACACATATCGGCTAGCTGATTTCTGGAAAGGGGAGGCACATGGACACAAAGCGGACTGCCAGACGAGTTGTAAGTTCCAGAAAGAAAGACAGGTAGATAACCGGTGCCCCCTACCACCTTCCGGTTTCATTCTCTACATGGCAAAGTCAACACTCGTCACGGGAAATGTGAACTACCCAAGGTCAGACATAGCTGGCAGCCATGCCAATAGGATTCCTGTCGTTACATGCAGGAGTCAAACATACACTAGGCTGATATCAACAACCTTGGGCAACCAATAAGCGGTGAAGTTCGCTCGCATTAAAAAAGCCGCCACCGCATTTAACGACTGTATTACTATCTAGTCTATGGCACTACCACAATTGTGACATATGGACTGGCAGAGATTCTTTAAATTTATTTGAGCCCTTTTATTGCCTGATTGGATTATTTAATATTTTGTTTGTTATTTTTTTAATGTACATAATTTAGTTTAGTTATTTTAAAGGCTGAATTAGGGTTAATAGATTTAGATTCATGTTTTGTTTTCTCATCTGAGAGTCAGGGTCAGCACTACTTTAGTTTATTGTCAATTTTATTTCTCTTAGTGTGGAGCTGATTATTGAAGGTTGTCTATGGAAAAAAAAGAATGGGGAAGAAAATGAATGTATTTTGCTGTTGGCTGTTCTTTATAAAAATGTAATAAAAATTTAAGGATCTATAATTATTAATTTGTACGAGCGACGCAGCGAACTACATAGAACATCGCCAGATAAGTCTTGCCTGCTCTCCTTGCCTGAACCAAATAGCTTGCATACATTTTTTGTACCGTAGTTTTCTGTAGTGAGTTTAGCCTCCTATCAAAATCTTATTCTCACCTGCGTAAGCCCTCGAATAGATCTCATGTTTTTCCTAATTTCCCCGACTTAGCATAGCCAGGTTTTCAAACAAGGTTTTTTATTACACAGGAGGCTTTTCTACCATACACAATTAATAATTTTGCAATTTCATACACTATCTCTTTAACCTTTCTTTTTATTTACATTTCTTATGCCGCGACAGTAGACGTTTTGTCTATGAAGGTGGTGCACAATACGTTACCATCTTTCATTTGTCATATGTTCTTGGTGGGAAAAATCACAATATCGTTCTGATAAGAGTACCAACTTTATCACCTCTGCAACCAATGTCACTGAGCGCATTAAATTTCAGATACCATTTTTAAAAATATAATATTGTACAGTGTATCTTAGATCGACTTATTCAGGAAAACTAATCCAGGCAAACTGTACTGTTGACTGTTGAATCAGACTATTCTTAGTCTTATTCTAAGATTTCTGGGACGACATGTATCGCAATGGCGTATGTCCACAACAGTACAGTTTGTCATTCTCTCCACGGTCTAAGAGGTAGTGGTCTTGACACTGTGTATAGTCTCCAGCAAGAGAAAGTGGCCCCTTCATGTCGCCGAGCGCTAGTAGTAATTTGGTGGAAGATTTGTCTTGTTTACATCTTGCGTTTTAACATTTTTGCAATTTTTTACATAAAATAATATTAATAAGGTAAGCTGATATAGTATATACATGTTCCGTGTCCATAAATGCATTGGCATGTGTGGAACTCTTTATAAAAGTAGTCTGAAGGAGTATATTGTGTATTATTATTTTAGTGAACACATTTGCACAAAAATTATCATTTCGTGACCTACAAAATTTTAGAATCGTTGCAATGTGCATCTACATTTAAAATATTTAAAAACTAAATTTTGCTGTTGTAAAAAAATGCGTTCCAATACAAATTTACGTTCCCATTTTTTTCTTCCATTTAATACTCGTAATTCCTGTAACAATATCACATTTTAAGCTAAGGAAAATACAAAAACAAGTCAAATCTTCCACCAAATTACTATTAGCGCTCGGCGACAAGAATGGAGTCACATTTTATTCCTCAGTGTCAAGACCTCTACCTTCATAGACCGTGATTCTGTCCTATTGTCAGAAACAGTCAAAGACATAATCCAGACAAGTATTCAAACTCTTACAATAAGGTAGGTTATGCCTCGTGTTCAGAAAAGTTTGCATGTGGCGTGACCTCGCCACGTTATGTAATTATATTACAATATGACACACAGTGCATTTTTGAAATATACTACACCCAGCATGTTACTTGTGTACTCTGTTTTATTCAAACCAATAGTATTTTGTTGAAACACTCATAAGTATTTTAAACCACACACACATGAAACACTGATAATCAATAACCCAGCTACTCAAACATAACTACATATAGACACTAATAACTATGCAAATAATTATAAAATAAACATTTGATACTCGTGTTACCCATGCTAGTGATTAAAACAATAATAATAATTACAAACAGGAATGTTTTTGGACACACGCCACTGCAGGCGAATGTTGCCGTATTGCAGAAAAACCCACAGTAAAAAAACAATGGAAGAAAAGCAAGTAAGCTGTAGTCAACAGATATAAAACATACACGTAATTCCTGAAAGGAATGTAGTCATATGCCAGAAGACGACACAAGGACAAATACATATTCAAAACGATACACAGTGGTGGAATATTGTCGACTGGAGAAAGACGACAAAAAAACACATAAGACACGAAAAAATATAAATAATTAAAAACGGGATGTGTTATATAAAAGGATGAACGACGACAACACAAATAACGAGAGACGCGAATGCGGATGTGGGCACAGGCAAGACACAACACAACACAGACAAAAAACAACCGAAAAAATAGTAGGCTTCTTAAGACAATATATGCAATGTTTCGGGATCTGGTATATGTTTCCATCTACAGGCATGTGAACAGACCGAGGAGCTCCAGCAGACTAACTGTGACATCTGGCTGCCGCCATCCGAGGCCATGCAGTCACGAGACCGAGAACCAATGTTACCATTACTCTTTGGTGTACCGTAAAACAAGTGCATTCCGACTGACTAGTAAGAGTGTGACATATGGAAAAACAAAGGTCTTATATATGTGTATATATATATATACACACATATATATATATATATATATATATATATATATATATATATATATATATATATAGGAAGTGAGTAGTAGGGTTTGGTAGGTGCACTTTGGTGGCGCGTGGCGCCGGAGCTCGGAGCTTCGGCCGCCATCTTGGATTTTCCCTCAAAATTTCCCTTTTTCCCCTCAAAATTTCCCAAATTTCCCTCCAACCACCGAGTCAATGACCCAAAATCGACCTTGACCCTCCGGCTGCTTAAAGCGGCAAACTGACTCAATTTCGCGAGTCATTCCCTTTTTCCCCTCAAAATTTCCCAAATTTCCCTCCAACCACCAAGTCATTGACCCAAAATCGACCTTGACCCTCCGGCTGCTTAAAGCGGCAAACTGACTCAATTTCGCGAGTCAGCTCGAGGCTGCCACAGGGAGCCGCCATTTTGTCGACGCGGCCATCTTGTCTTCTGGAAGGTCATGCTCTTTTATTCCTTTTGGTAATTGGTCTAGAACATTCGTCATGGCAGTCGCAATCTTGTCTTCTAGATTTAAATGACTAGAATATTCTTATTATTTTGATATGTCATTCCAATGGTGGTCGTCATCTTGTCTAGAATATTACTTTTCCATAGTCTATCATTCTGGGTCAGCTGCCATCTTGTCTTCTGGAAGGTCATGCTCTATCATTCCTTCTGGTAATTGGTATAGAATATTCGTTAGACCATGGTGATCGCCATCTTGTCTTCTATATTGTCATGCTCTCTCATTCTTCAGGGAATTAAATTACTAGAAAATTCTTATTATTTTTATGCTATATAGTTCTTATGGTCGCCATCTTGTCTAGTCTATCACTCTTCAAGGATTTGACTAGAATATTCGCATTACTTTTTAATGCTCTATCATTCTGGGGAGCCAGTCGCCATCTTGTCTTCTAGATGGTCATACTGTATCATTCCTTCTGGGAATTGGTCTAGAAAATTCGTTAGACCATGGAAGTCGCCATCTTGTCTTCCAGATAGTCATGCTCTTTCATTCATTGACTAGAACATTCGTATTATTTTCTCATGCTATATCATTCCGGAGCAGTCGCCATCTTGCCTTCTGAACGTTATTGCTCTATCATTCCTTCGGGTTTAGACTTGAAAAGTCTTTATGTATTTTTATGTATAACCATTATAATAGCCATCTTACCTTCTAGATGGTTATACTCTTTCAATCTTCGGAGATTTAACTGACTAGAATATTCGTATTATTTTCTCATGGTCTATCATTCTGGGGGCAGTCGTCACATTGCCTTCTAGAAGGCTCACTAATTCTTCAGAGATTTAATTGACAAGAATATTCATATTATTTGTATGCACTGTCATTCTTACGGTAGTTGACATCTTGTCTAGACCATGCTAAATCATTCTTCAGGGATATAACTGACTATAATATTCGTATTATTTTCTAATGCTCTATCATTCCATCGTCATCTTGTCTTCTTAAAAACCATTCTGTTTCATTCCTTCAGGTAATGACTAGAAAATTCCTTAGATGTATTATGAGCATACTTATGATAGTCGCCATCATTCCTACTAGGAGGTAATGCTGTCTAGTTCCTTTAGTGTTTTCAACTGACTAGAATAATTACTTCATTCTCTATAAGTTTTTATAGTAATTACCGTTTTTTCATTCTAGAAGGTCATGTTCTATCATTTATTTGGATATTAAATTGTTCAGAAAATGCATGTTTCTCTTGCTCTATCATATTCGAGCAGGAAGAAGGTTTTTTGTCTAGATTGTCATTATTCTGTAACTCTCGCAAGGTATAAATTGTCTAGAATAAGCATTTAAGGGGAATGTTCGCTGGGTTTTTTTATACTATCATTCAATCATACAGAGAATTAAATAAAATATATCTCTCCCCATCGTATTTTATTTCGTTACAGAGCTACTTTGAATTGGTTAGAATGGCGTCTTCTACACGCTTAACATAATCGCGGAGATAGTGTCTCACCAAGGTTACAGTATTACACTCTACGTCTCTCCCTCCTGACACAATTCAGCTATCCTTTTGTACACATATTTGCATAAACTACAAGTATGGTTGTAGTATTAAATCAAACGGCCAATCATAGCTTTCTAAAAAACGATACTGCTTGTACCAACTGTACAATCCGTCACTATTATTTCCATGTGTAGAAATTCCAGCCTGAAGAAATAATATTGTCAGGGTGGAAGTCACCGACGAAAATCATGCCCGGCGACTCCCACCATAAATCTGTCGGGAGGCTGGACATAGTAAAATAAATAGTGTAAAAAAGGATAGACAGTGTTAAATAGTTAAACATATGTGGAGTGTCGTTGATAGATAAGGTATTTCTTGATTGTTTTGTAGCTAAAGTATTGAATGTAAAATGGGGGATGAAAGTATATCTGAATTATTAAGCTATGCAAGCCTACGAGGTGGAAAGCAAATAAACATCACTAGTAAATAAAACAAGCATTTGATTGAAACACAACGATAAGCAATAAAGATGAATAAACTCTGTAATTATTAAAACATCACTGAGGGGGGGGGGGGTATACATACGGTATGTAGCTCCTTAAGTAAAATAAAAACAAGCAAGCACTTTAAAGATAGAATTTCCACCTTGTAGCCTAGCCACATAAAGTATTAATGTATGGTAGAGCACAACAAACTAACTGAAACAAAATAATAACTCCGCTTGGCAAACTATCTATTGCGAGGGGTACAGAAGATCGAAACATAGACTAACGTCCCAATACGGGTCGCGTCTCCTATCTTGCATCGCGCATGTGCTTATCATCCATAGTCATCTATTATTATTAAAATAAATATTTAAATCAAGATACACATTCTGCATTAAGGGGCTATCAATTAATGTTAAAAGGGACTACAGTTCGAATATTTGAAATGAAAGAGAGAATTCAAATAATTGGAGTTTATTACAAAAGATTAAAATAAAATGTTATACAAAAATAAATATTACATTAGATTAAAATAAAATTGTACAATTTGGAAAAAGATTTGTTATTTAAATGTGATGGATTCTGACCAGATATTACATTAAGAAATTATACTACACAGTAAAGTGGTTTCTGGCATTACAAAACAATCCCGAGGTTATTACATAACTTTGAAAATATTTAATAAAAGGCAATTGCACTGGCCAACAACAAATAACCACGTCAACGTATCCACGACTATTCAACAAATACCGAACACGAAATCTAAAGGGGAAATAATTATAATTAATAATAAAATAATAACATGAAAGAATACTTATCATTTTGATGTTCCTGTCCAGCGAAGTCTCATCCATCTCAGGGCTACGAAGTCTTCTTATCCGGAAATAAATGATCAACTAACCGAAACTAAAATTAATAGTAATAATAAACAGAAACTAACTAAACTGAAACTCCTGCTGTCTGGCACTTAGGCCGTCGTCTCGCCCATCGGAGCATCGCCATGATCGCCTAAGTCCTTACGAAAAAGAGTAAAAGCGAAGAGCCAAGAAGAGCGAAAAAGGTCTAAGAGAGCTAAGAGAGCTCCAAAACACGGCCGGCAGATATTTATAACTACTGGTTGCGCCGTCGAGAACCTTCCATGATTTACCTTCCTGGAATGGTCAGCAGCGACCATTCCTGATCGGCGCAACATCTACCCTCTTTATCCCACAGGGCATTCACTCGTCAGCGACGTTTGACTGTCCGAGAGCGGAACGACAGAAATGTGCTGTAGTGCACTTCTAGCCCGTGCGTCGGCCCTACTAACAGCTGGTAATGTGGGACAGGGGAGCGGGGGAGTGTTGACAGAGGCGTCCAGTGCCCCCGCAAGGACGCCGCACGCCGAAGGTATCAGAAGGACCCACAGCACACGACATCCATCACCACACCCCCCACCTACCTACAACCTAACACAAGGCCATCGGCCTACACACACTACCCGGACACTGTCCACAATGGAATCCACTAGCACTGCAGTGGCAATAAACTCTGCAGGCTACCAGGAACAGTGAACTAAAAAAACTCTACCTGAGAGACTGTGTGAGAACATTCTAGACTTCCACAATTCTAAATTCAAAGCAATGACTTCCCAAAAACTCTATACTCTTTAAAATTACAAACCAAAATAACTTTACCACCTATTTCGAGCATGGATGAGAAGAAAAAACCAAAAAAACAAAAGCCCGAAAATTAGCGTCGTGACAATATATCTCTACACAGCACGTCGCTCCAAGCCAGCATCATTGTCGTCAAGAAGCGAAGAGCAAGTGAACTATTAGAGCTTATATATTTTTCTTGGAATGAAATGCCATTAAAACCATAGCAATACGCTCATCACACTTAGTAGCATTAAAATTTCACAAAAAGAATTGGGCGAAATTCAGTAAAAGGGAAGAGACTAGAGATTAAATACTTATTACATAAATTCAAGCTATGTATATGATTACTTCATCGAAGAATAAAAGCAAATAAAATAAAGTCTTCAGAGACGCATACATTATGCCGACATCATACATGTATTCAAACACCAAAGAGCCGTCAAGGAAATCAATTACATCTCAGAATTTTTTTCACTTGATTCGACGTTAGTTAAACAGGAGGTTACTGCCAACAAGAAAAAAGTTGACTGACACATTAGCAAATACTTTGACGACTTTGCATCTTTATTTGACCAGCTAGTTTCCCAACATATCTCTTCTAGAAACATTAAGTTTTCTCTAAGAAAGAAAATAACATTAAGTCATACTGACTAAACAGCTGCTAGAGCTATGAACAATAAAAATTCGTTTCCATGTGCAGGCTTCCATCTCCGATGAAAAAGTAAATTTAAAAAAACTGAGATGCAAACATTTATTCGCCTTACAGTGCACTGCAGATATATTGACGACGACTCGTCATACTAGTTCGCCCGCTTACATTTCCACAAGGAATAAAATTCTCGTTCACCTACATCGCGAAAGACAACAAGTGGGGAAGTAATTCATGTGCTAGGCAGTGAAATTAATTAATATCGTTTAGGAAGGGTACCTGTAAACGAATTTTTTATATATGTTACAGGGTCCACCATATCTGGACTGGAAGAATAAAAGTGCCGTGGGAAACGACCGTTTCGAAGGATTCTCTTTAGATCTTATAGATGCTGTAGCCAAGTACTGGAACTTCAAGTCGTATGAGTTCGTAATTGTACCTGACAATCAACATGGGAAGATGAACCCAGAGACTGGTCATTGGAATGGGATTATGGGAGAAGTAATTAACAGGGTAAGATTTATAGTACTTAAAATTATTTGATATTTTGGACTAGGATATATGTATTAATAATTTAGAAAATATTACTTAAACGTTATTTGCTCATTACAGATGTTATGTAAGAAACATATTTACTTCAAAACTACCTCATATCACTTTAAGTGACACTAACAACTTGTAACACCGTGTATCCATTATTATATAATGCAAACAAAAATGTTATTTAGTCTTCATATTAGGTCATGAGTAGTAGAGAATAGTTCCTTCTAAAGCAGAAGATAGGAGCGGGTTGGGGGGGGGGAATCTTTTCAGTATCTCGACTTGTTATTATTTGTGTATGGTCTTCCCACCCTCTTCGTTACTATCTGTTGTCTTATTCTAGCTACCCTCTTAGGCTATACCCTCCATAATGTTCTTTTTATTAGTTAGATAGTTACCCTCTAGGTAGGGCAGAGTTACTGGATACCTTCTAGGTGGCACTGATTATTCAGACTTTGATACTCAGTCATACCCCTAGGGGTGTACATAGCTCTACTCATCGTCTTGGTTCCAAGGTCGTCTGCTAGATAGCACTGGTGTTGCATGTACTGATGGTTCAGTCCGTCTCTGTTTCCTAGTCTCACTGCTAGGAGCGCTAATCCCATTAAGTCGTTTGTATTCTTATGTACCTTATGTTAAAGACCGTAATCTTGACTTCGAGGTTCCTCTGAACATACGCCATTAATTCTGTGTAGGTGCACGTTGCTTCACCAACATAGTATTCAGTTGTTTTTTTACCATTCAATTTAACCATCTGGCTCTTTCTTCCCTCTTGGTACAGTGATATGTCAAAATTTCTGTATAATTTCAACGCCTTTCTACGGCCCTTTCTTCCTGTAATGTATCACATTACACTGCTGGGAATGACTTTAATTATTATAGTTTATTGCATTCTTGTAATGCATTTAATATATTTCACTTGGGCAGGTTTTGGAATTATATATATATGTGTGTGTGTGTGTGTGTGTGTGTGTGAGGTGTTTGAAAGTAGTGTAGCTTAGTACTATTTCACATTGTGTAGTACATGTCGTCTGCTAATACTTGAAAAATATTATTTCTGCTATGCTTTGTCAGGGCTTGGTAGAATTATTATATAACGTTTTTTTAAATACTGAAATCATAACCTTACCTAACCTGTCATCCTACTATGTTACATATCGAAACTGTTTCCACACTTTTTTTAACCTATTACTTTCTTCCCTTGTATGTATGATTTAGTAGTATTTTTTATTTACCCGTGTATACATTTTAAGTATTTTTTATCATGTTTTAGCTTTTACATGTGCTAGACTTCGTGGAATTTAATTTTTTATCTTGTGCCTGTTCTGTGAGGTTTATTTCTCATGTTTTTGTTTAATTCTTTAAAATTTACATACTTTCGTTTATGTAAGTTTCACCATGCAATATGCTTGTTAATATATAGTTTTTTGCTTATTTGTAGAATGTATCGTTAACTTATGCTGTGTTAAACATTTATGAGTTATACTTCTGTTTTTTAAATGTTTTTCCATTCGTATTATTTTTTTCATTTACGTGATCCTATTTTTTTCTCTCTCCCGCTCTCTCTCTCTTACTTCCATCCTCTCTCTATCCTGCTTACCCTTACTCACTCTTACCCTCTCTCCACCCTCATCTCTCTCTCTCTCTCCACCTCTTACTCTCTCTATGCAATAGGATATTGCATGTTAATTTTTTTGTGTTTGATCTTTAATGATTTTTTTCGTCTTTACATATGTGGTTTGAGACATTTACATCTGTGTTGAATTTTGGTATATGATTTCTAGTATAGCACGGTACCTGTTCGTACTTTGGATTAAATATTTTCTTGTATGGAAAATTATTGTACGTGTTTTTTATTAAATATTTTGTCTGCATCTAGAACTTTAAAGAACTGTTTATGTTAAACTTTCATTGAAATTATTTTCTGCAATTAAATTATCTAAGTAAATAAATGAGAGGGATTTTGGTCATCGCTTAACATCTAGATCTTCAGCATAGGTGAGGGGTAACACGAGGGGAGTATGGAGTGGCGCCGGAATGAGTGGGCGGAGATCACCGAGAAAATTGGCCGACGGGCGGTATTGTCCGGCACGATGCCCACGTGCTAAAATCCGGCGACTGAATCCGCCGAAAAAGGAACCCGGATCGTCTAGGTGGGAGGAGATAAGTCTGACATCTCGGTCACGACAACCACTTTAAAAATCTGAAATCTTTCGGTAGTTGTCGGAACTACTAGCCTATACACTTTACCCTGGTGATGGCGCTCATGATAATTAGTTTATGCCCTGAAATATTTTACGTTATGTTATGTGCAAATATATTTTTAAGTAAATAATCAATACCATTGTTCCCGAATCTGGAGTATTTCGTATAAGTCAACATATGTTATCGTAGCATTTTTTCACCTAGTCGTGCAATAACACTACTTTTTCTGACACTTGTAGCAACGAACTCTTTAATTTTGCTTTGGGAAACATGATTTGCTATAAAATACATCCAAATATATGTTTTTAAAAGAATTATGTTGTGATAATTTATTATTGTTTATACAAATATATATATTCAATATAATTCTCGAGTTGTTGTGAGACATCGGGTCTAATAGTTTACTGAAAACTGTCCTCAGCGATGCGGTGATATTCCATGAACAGTTTCACAAAGTAGTCTCGGAGGAGTCTCGCGACGTCTTCAGTAGACTTCTCATCATATTGTTAAGTCTGGTAGCTGCTAGTTGTGCACCATGCCTCTATTCATTGCAATGCTCCGGCGGTATGGATGTTGCATACTTTTTCGGTGTAAACCGGATGTAGGACACCGTCGGGAGAGAAAATGTTTCGGCACATTAATAACGTTCAATATTTTTTTGTTTGTAGAGTGACAAACTTTAAGAGAAATAGTATATATATAATAAACACGACTTTCCTATAGCCTGAGTAACCATGTGGTAGAGTAGGCTCTTGACTCCATCTTCGCACATAGCCACATAAGCGCCAGTTAGTTGTATACTTGGAATATAGTAGCTTCTTCCGTGCCGTGATCTTAGACTATGTACAGTTACTCGCATAGCCTTCTCTCTGTTCAGAGCCCTGGTGTAGTCCTGGAAGGTAGTTTGCATTTAATCACTTTTCTGAATTCCTTCAGCCTTTTTGCAAACATTCTTGCAGCACCTGTAGGCATTTATATTCGCTCGCAGTTTTATAAACTCAGTCATAGGCGCGCCACTACATACGTCTTTAAATTTACCTACATATATATAAATATATATATATATATATATATATTAAGCTGTTAGCACGCACACAAGAGCGCAACGTAGTCGGTCGACCTTGCCAAAGTCAGAGAGAAGCTACAGGATGCGATGTCACATGATACTGCATATGTGACCTTAAGAACTTTTCTCATGCACACACCTGCAAGGTGTCGGGTAACATCCGGCCACGTGCATACTGCAGCGCTGCGCATGACGACAGCATGGAAAATGCAGAACGAACACTTTCACTTGGCGTCGTCGCATGATGAAACCTGACGCTTACATGCTTGTTTCTAGCGTGCAAACCTGTGAGTTGTCCTGTATCATACGACCACATGCGCGCGAACACTGCTGCTTACCTACAATGTATCAAGCATCAGCCAGGCGTAGACTACCTACATTCATGTTTCCGGTGTACGAGAAGAAAACACAGTACTGACAAGAACAGTTACAAAGCCCATTATATGCAATACCATACACCACCTCACTGCTGCACGTCTAGCTGTATTCAGCTGGACGTACGGCTCTGGCCAGTCACTTTGCTCAAACTCTAACACACAGTGAATTTTTTCAATCTTAATTCCATGGCTAACAGCTTGTTTCAATGTAATATAGTGAACGATACAATTTATCTTAACTGTCAATGAGGTCATCAATTTCTTCTGTGATCCTGAAAAACATTCATTTATCGGCTGAAATGGTAGACCTTTATGTTCCTAGTATAGTTCAGAAAAATATATTAAATTACATTTAATAATGTATGTCACAGGGAAGGTGTCCAGCACACTCATGATGTTTAGGTCTGTACTGAACGAAATGAAATTTATTGTATATAGAAGAAGACTCATAGCCCAACCGTACAAGTTAATAGCATCCAGATATTTTTTTATAGTTTTCTGATTGTACGGGATTAAATTTCTCACCATCATACATGTTGTTAGATACACAGCGTCGCTTCACACGCAAGGCCACACCCCCTCGAACACCTCTCTCGATGAACAAGTACATGTCATAATCTGTAAGAAGTTCCAGCTTCACTGCTGTTGCCTTCAGCATAGCCTCAATTATATATCCGGGTATACTTACATAATGCACATAGTCCTGTCGATACATTTCTAGGCAGAAGCAGCGAAAGTTCTCAAATACATCTGCGAGTTGGAGAACATATGTTTTCAAGTAGATATCTGAGTAGTTATTGAGAGTACTGCAAGAAAATTTCTCCCACACAGCCTGTGAATGTTGGTTGTTTGGATCACTAATGTGCATATACGTCAGTCGAATGTAGAACTTCTTCTTTCGTGGTAGCTCTGTCTCTTCCCATCTTCCGTTACTGTCGACGTAGTCATAAGCAGACGCTCCCTTCCTTCTTACTAGTTCCTATTGATCAGTACTGAAGAATTTCACGGTAAGATTACTGTTGCAGTCAGATTTCATGCTAATGCCGCCAGGCTGCTGGCCATGAAACGAAAAATTACCATAAATTGCGTGTTGTGCTTGTCAGCGAATAATTTTCCAAATGTAATCATTATTTCTTCTGCGTGCAGGATTACTAATATCTCCTGTGTGTCATAGCAAAGTCGCTTGACAATAAAATTTTAGTCGTATGTAATGTTGTGAAATATACAGGAAGCTTTTTCGTACGATTTCTGAGCTAATTGCATTGGTTTCATGCCGCACCAATGTACCTTTCACTAGATAGGAAGTGGTCACGAGCCTTCACATGTTTTTTTCTGAAGCTCCCACCACAGTGACGTCTGTTGGCCTGGAGGTATGCTGGGTACACTTAGTTTGCCCTAAAATAGTTTATCCTAATTTTAGGACAAACACTTTTAGGACAAACGATTTTAGGACAAATGCTGTTTAGGATAAACGATTTTAGGACAAACAACTTTAGGACAAACGAAATTAGGTTAAATGACTTTAGGACAAACGATTTTAGGACAAATGACTTTAGGACAAACAATTTTAGGACAAATGTAGTTTAGGACAAATGACATTAGGATAAACGAAATTAGGACAAACGATTTTAGGACAAATTAATTTAAAAACTGAAATATAATTTTAGGATAAACAAAAATAGGACAAACTACTTTAGGACAAACACCTTTCAGGACAAATGACTTTAGGACAAACAAAATTAGGATAAATAACTTTAGGAAAAATGATTTTAGAACAAACAAAATTAGGACAAACGATTTTAGGATAAAAGATTTTAGGACAAATGATTTTAGGACAAATTAAATTAGGACTAATGGTTTTAGGACAAACGATTTTAGGACAACCGAAATTAGGACAAATGATTTTAGGATAAACGACGTTAGGACAAATGAATGTATAAAAACCATTTTAGGATCGTCTGTGATGGAAGAAAAGTGACCTTCGTTCTACCTGCCAGGCAAAATTGTTGAACATGTATAATTCTAAAGAGGTACATCAGCCAAGGTTACACTTCTTCGCCAGTGAGATCGCCACCGTCGCCTGGGTTTCAACAACTGGCACTCCTATATGTGCTTGGCAGAACTAACTGAGCTTTTCAGGCTTCTGCTTCCTTCACTGCCCACCAGAGACCACACCAATCTACTACTCGTGTTTAGGGCTATATAGTTAATATTGTGCTTTAAAATTAATACAACGTAACATTTTACTTTATTTGAAATTTTATGATGAAGGAACTATTTTTTTACAAGATACGTCAATCATGCTGTAAGAGAATGATTTCATTTTTCTCCTGAAACTAACATAAACGTTTAGAAGACCAAACTATCAAATCACAAAAAATGTAATTTACTTATACAAGCAAAATATGGGTATAGTAGGTGAATCAAGGCATTACATGTAGCATAATAATATGGTTCAAGGTCACCTAACGAATTATTTTTCATATACTATCAATTTGATACTAATTTCTACTTGGTTACGTATTCATTCATTTTATGCAAGCTCCTTAAATTCAAAGATAAGCCATACATTTATTCTGGATGAGCGTGCACCCTCACAAGTTTCAGCAAAGCTCAACACACCCTTATTTTACTGTTGTGAACAACTTAAAACGTAAATATCATGGCTTCGCCACATGGCTATTAAGAAACTAGACAGCCTGCATTTTCTCTCGGCCCGAATTGATTATTTTTCAGGGTCATCTAAGATGGTGTTAGAAAAATTATTTGTATCACCAACTTACGTATATCACCAAACAAGGCGTCTTTACCCTATTCATCGTATCTTTAAAATCGGTATTTATTTAGTAGGCCTACCTTATCCTAAAAGATGCCTTTAGACTCAGATAAATGTTTTCCAACATATTTTCAGCGTGTGCCTAAAATAGTAGGCTCTAAACTGCTCAGCCAAGAAATCACGGTAAAATTACAGGCTCAAGGTACATATTTCGTATACTTCAAACTATTCACAGTAAATATCACACCACATATAATTAGCATACACGTGTACAATTTTTTTTATATTGTAACAAAAATATATAGAGACATTCAATTTACAAACCATTTATTCGCGGTCAAATGCATCTTATGAGAACAAACAACGAGTCAAAATAATACAGTTAACTTAAGGATTTGGAATCCTTACGGCCAAATAGAAATAGTTCTCTGTTGTACTCTATAAGTCCAGTGAGTGACCTCCAGTCAATTTACAAACATTGTTTTTTTTTTAATATCAAAATGTAAACACATATAAGTAAACTTTGTATATTTGTTAAGGAACCCTATAATTAGCCTTGCTCCAGGCGATTTAATTTTAGTAATACATGTAAGCAGTTTTTTCGGTATATAACGTTGAAATAAGTAACACAAGTTGCATATTTCGGCATGCATTTTGTATACGACATTCGACTTCGTTTGGAAAAATGAAACAATTAGACTAAGTCACGGTAGCCTCATCAGTGTGATATATATATATATATGTATATTTAATTTAATCTAAGTACTCTTTGTATTATGCAGAATTTCAGAACGTATTTTACGAGCATTGTTTTTCACGTAGCAAACGTTGATGCTTCTCTCCAGAGATGTAGTTGCTAGGCAACCCAGTCAGATGTGACGTCGACTCTAAAAGCATGTAAAGAGTTGGTATTCTCATCCGCATTGTTTGCTCATCCATAGTTGGAACAAGCCGATATGCCCCACGCGCCCAAATAGACTTGCGAACCTAACTCATCAGAAATTGACAATTATTTCTGTAACTGATTACAATATTTTTGTACTGTTTTTGGGAACTGTTCTGCCAATGGTACAATACACTAATTTTCTTAACGTAAATTACTTCGTCAAAAGAATATATTAAGCGAAGTTCCACTGAGTAACGAAAATAAACTGCAAAGCAAAGTTTGGAAGGCGAGAAACTATAGGTATATTTTGTGAAGATGTGGCGCTCCAGGGTTCGAACAATAGGGGAAACCAGAAATCTGTCTTATCGTTTTTTGACAACAGGTAGAAAACGAAGAAAACCGAAATTTCTACCGCTTCCGGTCAAGAGTATTACCTGACCACATACTCTCCCTCGGTTCATTCACACACAGATTTGAATTATCTGTTTGTACTTGTATGTTCTGTATAACAACATCAAATTTGAAAACATTAAATGTGTAAAAACTAAACCGACTTATTATTTTCTTGCGTAGAATATTAATACAACGTGGTAATTCAAATTGAGTATTTACAATGTTCTCTTTTTTTTTTTTCAACTAAATAATCAACATACATAATAATCAAACAGGTTTTCTTTAATATGCATTTCAAGCATTCTGCGTCTCTATTTTTTTCTCAGTTATATCACACAACGTCCTAAGACCTAAACTTAAAATGTTAGTTTATTTTTATACCTAGCAACACGCCAGAATATAGTTACATGTTTCATAGAAGTAATAAATATCGTAAGCACATAATCTTAATTGTTATCTTACTTTGCCATATTAAAGCGATACAGCATTGTTTTACATTCCGATTTTCTGGGGCGGCAGTTGTAATATATGAGAACAGATAAGAGTCCTCACTTACATTCGTTAAACTGTTTGAATCACAGGTCCATAACGTGTTTTGCACTGAAAAGCTTAAATTACTCTTACATTCACGTGCTGAAGTATTTTTGGTGGGAATTCAAACCGATTGCCTTTTATACTGTTATCTAGACGTTAAATTATGTTTGCGGTAAAACTGGCAATTTTGAAGAACAGTTCTACGTGACTAATACCGTAATTAAAATAATATATTTCAATGTTGCCATGGGTGTTTAACTTGAGTATGGTTAAATATACACTGTATTCGTTACGTACACAGATGTGTTTGTATCAACAAATAACAAAAATTTACAAATTGCATGTTACTCACTTTACCGACACATGTCTAACAAAGTTTAAGTAAAAACGTTTTTTTTTTTTTTTCGTGATAATATATTTCTATAAATATTGCTTTCTTGAAAGATCAATTGAGAAACACGCGCAAAAAAAAAAACATTTGTCACTACCATTTCTCTCATGAAAAAGATTTAGTTTGAGGAAATATGTCGGAATAAACACCTAAACACAGTAAAAATATATGTTCATTACCGCTGTGTTCTTGTTGAGAGCAGGTGAAATAGTTGATAGGATCATAATGCAATTGTGTGGTTAAATAAAATGCATATACAATTCGAATTTCTTTCACATAACAGTGTTGTGCGGGAAGTTTATTAGGAATTACTTTTGGCTAACATTTTCTGACCAACTGCGCTCTAATGTTTCAACTGGTTTCAGTTCAACTGCTCCTAAAACATTTCTTTCATGTTGAAAATGTTAGTATCTTCCACGTACAAATACACGAATCAAAACATTTAAACTTCTTTAACTTAATAGCACTATTTTTTAAGTAAACTGTGAACAATACCTTTTCTTTTTGCACCCGCGTACCTTTGCGGTTGTGAAGCTGTTAAGAGGACGTGTAAAATTGTAAATAAATTAAACAAATCAATTACATTTTTTTTCAATTTTATAACAATATTACTTAAACTTATCAATTAAAACTACAACAATTAAAACATGACGGCATACTGCTCTTCTGTAAAGGTTGTGGCTGAATTTTTCTAATATTTTTCAAAGAGCATACATTTTTAATTTTGGGCGGAACTTGCATTTACCTCAAATGCAAATAACGTTACTTCTTTTTCTATACACTGACATTTCCGTTGCAACTTTATAAAAATAAAACGTAGACAATGCACTCTTTCAAAGTATAGCATGATAAACGTGTTTTACCATATGGGGCTCATTCCTATGTTCATTAAACAACAAAAATGCCTAATCTTTAAACCCTACTGCTGTTACTTTACAACGACAGACGATCTCAACGCTGCAGTAGTAATGTAGTCATTTACGTACCATACTATCCACTAATCAATATATTTCACTATTTGCCCTGGTCGACATATCTGGCATTGCTGGTGATGGCAACCATGAAGTATATTGTGATTCACCGCTTACAAACTATTCAATGTAATAATGTAATTAAAACACTAAATTGTACACACAAATCTGCGCAGAAGACATACGTGGTATTATTATTTGGTAGCGACAGTACAACTACCAAGCTTCGAGTCGTATTCGATGCGTCAGCGAAAACATCATCAGGTATCTCACTGAATGATGTTCTACTGTCAGGCCAAAAGCTACAATATGAAATAAGTGATTAAATTCTACAGTTTCGTCTGCACCATATTGTGTTCACTGCTGACATTCGACAAATGTATAGACAAATGCTAGTACAAAATGAGTATCAAGACTTTCACGGAATTCAATGGCGTTCAGAGGGATCCGAACCAGTACAAGAGTATCGCTTGAAAACTGTAACTTATAGGGTAGCATCGGTACCATTCCTGGCTCTTCGTACGCTGCAGCAACTTGTAAAGACTGAAGATCACAACTACCCCCTTGGAACTGCAGCCTTAACATCTGACACACATACACACACACACACACACATATATATATATATATATATATATATATATATATATATATATATATATATATAGATGACATTGTTACAAATGCAAGTTCAATAGCAGAGGTATCGCTCCTTCAGGTGGAACTGGTCGAACTATTGAAGAAGGGGGAGGGGATTAACCTTCGGAAATTTACAAGCAATAATCGAGAGTTCCTTGACGGACTGTCATCTCAACTTCAACAGTCTGTTCTCACCTGTTTGATTAAGATGAACATCCCACATTGATGGTTTTAGGGCTGCAGTGGAATCCTAGCAGTGACCAATTTTCCTATCACGTATAGCCTCAAAGTCAAGGTGCCACAAAACAGGGAATCTTTTCTGATCTATCAAGAATATTTGACCCGTTGGGCTGGTTATCCCCTTTACTATTGCTTGTAATGGGTTTCACAGTATTGGATTATTTTGTGGAGTGGGATGCAGAACTCCCTGCCAATATTCCAATGAAATAACTCCAACGCAATTAAGAAATTCCACTACTTGAAAGAGTTAAATTACCTAGAAGACCTTTAGTAGGCACTGCTGATGACCTAGTTGAACTTCATGGCTCTACAGACAGCTCGGAGGTGGGTTACGCCGCAGTTATATTTACGAGTTGTGCACCAGGATGGGTCAGTGTCTATACATCTTCTTTCGGGGTGGTCAAACATGGCACCCATCAAGCGGGTTTCACTTCTGTGGCTCGAATTATGTGCAGCATTACTTCTAGCAAAAATGCTCCATTACATCATTGCTGTTTTTTAGTTAATACTAAAAATTGGCCATGAATTTGCCTGGACTGACTCCACTGTAACATTGGGACGGATTCGGTCATCATGACATCGCTGGAAAACCTCTGTGGCCAACAGAGTCGGGGAAATCCAGACTAACACCTCTTCAGAGTGGTGGCATCACGTGCCAACAGAGTCGGGGAAATCCAGACTAACACCTCT
>PNEQ01116889.1:0-18092 GCA_003012365.1 Medauroidea extradentata | reverse complement strand
TGGACCCTGGGAACGCTTACTTATAGTCCAAAAACTTCCCCTACCCTCACAATTCTCCGTCCAATCCGGGTAAACATGACGTAACTAGCGGCGCACCAAACGCCCTCTATACGACGGTGGCGCTATCTTCAAATGTAGTTCTGCCAACCTCGTAAAAACATAAAGTAGGAAGGTTCTCGGCGGAAGACAGCCCACGTGATGTCCATGGCCCAATCACGAAGATATTCGACGTCACAACTGACGAAGGTCGGAAAAACACCGGCTTCTTTCTGCTTACTCGTTCGGGAACCATGGTGGCAACCAGTCGTGCTGTCGGAGTGAGCCTCAGTCAAATTGCTAATACTCAATTTGAGCCAATTTTAGCAGCTTAACCACAGTTGAGATATCACAGCGTATTTCTTCGTGCGTGTTTTTTTTGCAGCAGCAACACAAGAAAGTTTGTCGACGTCTTCAACTAAGGTAAGTACGTAGTATGTCCATTTAACTGCGGTCGGGTAGGCAGGAAACTTTGAAAACAAGAGACGTGATCGTCTCAACGGGTATGTAACTTTATAATTATTTTTTTCGGTCATCATATCCAATAATATTTGTCTTCTGTAGGTAACTACCTAGCGATCTCCATAATAGAGATTACAGAACCACCACTGATGATTAGAGACATGCAAAATTCGCGTTTTTTTTCTGACAGCTGACTAGACTCCAAGTGACCATGGGCTCATTCGACGTCTCCCACTGGCCTATATTGTAGTGACTTGCAGCGGATAATGCTTACACGGGTAAAGAGGCCAATCTCTGTAAAGACACAACACACGTAAATGTACAACACATACAATTTCTTTGCCAATTGAATCGCAGATTATGCTCAGTTATGTATAGGAAAGTGTACTTTAGTCTGCTACCTAATTCTTACGCAAATTTTGCATGTCTCAACTGATGATGTGTTTGTAGAGCCACTGAATTTCAGTGAAAATAATTTTGCACCAACATGTTTCAGTACCTTGCGTGCACAACTTCATCTCTACGTCATGTTTATTGACAGTGGGGCTTTGTGCAGAATCGTCGCTCACATGACTGTACCAACGTGGATCACATTACAGCGACGCTTCACGTCTGTGATTAACGGAAGAACTCCAATGCGTGTAACCAACCCGCCTACGCTAGTGTACGTTTTCGCTGTCAATGAAAGCTACGACGTGATTATAACCGATAGGCTACATTATAAACCAATACCGGACAGCTTGTGCTATTCTGGGAGGACACTGATTGTGTTTCCACCTACCACCAGAAAACAGCACACTACACTGTATTAACATAAGGTTTACACTGCCAACAAATCAAAGGTGGAGAAAAAAATGTATTTCCTCAACGAATAACCGGTTTTTAATACTACAACTGAAAGTAAATGACTAAATCCAAAATAGCAGGACGCAAAATTTATAAAAATAAATATTTATGTTAACAGAAATGTTATAACATTAATTTATTCAGTAGTTCCACCTCATGCCACTAGGTTATTTTTCGTACCGTCAAGCGAGGTTACTTTGAGCCAACTGCGGGTGACTTTGTGCCACTCAAAATGTTTGTTTTGTAGTTATTTAGTAGCTAAATTACATTTTTAAGTTGATTGTTTAAATACATATTTTATAATATTCAATTACAGTTACATTTTTTACACTCGAATAATCTAATAATAAAAGATTCTGAGTGGCACAAAGTCATCCCTGCTGTCACAAAGTCACCCCGCTTGAAAGTACACGTATCTTTGTTATTAGAATATAGCTGTTCGGTATTTATCTCTATAGTATTTAATTAGAAGGCCGAAGGGGATTGCCGGGTGAGAACGGACAACGGGCAAAACCGACAATCCCTCCCTCGATAACTTGTACAATCGCGTGACTGCAGTTGATTATTCAAAGGGACGAAACGGAACAATAAACAGTATGGGTGGGTATAAAGGACACCTATTTATCACCATTACAGTCTAGTGGGAGAAACGCAAATACGTCTCAAAAGGCCTCCTGCGCATGCGCGTGAGAAAAAAGGATGCCTCTCCCGTTCCTGTGTGACAACGGTTAGTTAAAATTACTTTAGATTAATTTAAATTAGTAAGTATTAGTTTAATGTAGGAATAACTGCGATACTCTGATTCAAAGGTCAAGTTTGTTAGTTTGGGAAACTACAATATAAATTAAAACGCGGTGCTGGAGCTACTCGCGCATGCGCAGAACACTTGAGACGTAGTTGTATTTCTCCCGCTAGTCTCTTGTTTCACCACCTTGGTCCGTCAATCGTGCGAAGGCTTCGTGAACTGTGATACGCTGTCGAAAGGCCTCCTGGTAGTTTTATGCGCTGTGAACCGTATAATGCAGTGTTTCGTTTGGTAATTTAATAATTTAGCAAGAACTTATATCAGTACATGTCAAATGAGACATTATCAAGTATATAGTATATGACGAAATTATATTCAAATGATCAACCTAAATTCTCTAGAACGAAACATGATTACTGCTCGACAAAAGTAAGTGTGTCCTCGGAAAATATGTGAACTACAGCCGTCCACCTCTCTGACATACCTCGCCCTCCTACTCTTCTTTGTCCCGCTACATACTCCCAGCCAATAGCGAGTAAATAGCACGATCGGCCGTCGCGACATGCACTGCGTACAGTCTCGTCTACTCGGAAGTGACAACCAGCGCGTAGTTGTTGTCTAGGTCGTGTCGTTTTGCACGGTGCATCTACAAGGTATGTTATTGTCATACAAAATTCATAGCAGCAAAGTAGCAAACATCGACATGTCAAGAAGAACGGGGGTTCGTTTGCACAGAGAGGATACAGTGTCATATTAGTAGATATGTCTGAAAAACGCGAAAGCAATAAATGTAACTTTATAATATATTTTCGTTGACCAAACATACTGCCGATTGCATACTTGACCCATTAAAGCACGTTGTACATGTGCCAGTTATAGCTACTGTCCCCAGACGTTATACCTTTGTTGCAGCTTAATTAATTACGTTTTTTCTTTATATTTATTGGTCATTATTATTATATATGAACGATGACAGTAAATTGTATTTTTGTTTACAAGATATAAATTATATTTATTTTGCGCTACATAAGTCGTATGATTAGGAATGGTGAACATGCTATGGTTTTTGTTCACTTGTATCACAAACACGTGAGACATTTCTCGTGATTTTTTATTTTATGTGTTAATTTGTGAAAGTAGATAACACGATCTGTAGAATGTTAAATTTAAAATTCAATAATTTGTTTTCTATTTTGTAAAATAAACTTTAGGAAATCAAAAAGAAATTTTTTTTTTCGGTTACGTCTGTTGGTGACGGAAATATGAACAATTTTGTAAAAGTCGGAGGTTAAATACTTTAGGGGGGTGTCGGGGGAAAAGCACAAGAGGAAGGG
The DNA here is from genome assembly GCA_003012365.1 of Medauroidea extradentata. Lineage (NCBI taxonomy): Eukaryota > Metazoa > Arthropoda > Insecta > Phasmatodea > Phasmatidae > Medauroidea > Medauroidea extradentata. The sequence goes on along the minus strand of PNEQ01116889.1, from coordinate 14,669 downwards.
GCTGGGACATTTGGGAATAAGTACAGCTATTAGTTTCTACCTACCACCAAATCTTAGTTTTCCCATTTCATGGGTTGCACCGGCCAATTAGACCTACTACACGTGTTCGTTTACGATTTGAAAGGAGTGTACGGGGAGGGCTCCCCTGCGCTGCTTTCGTACGGCGACTTCGACACACCAGCGCTCTTACCTCCCCTACCCGGGGCTACACTTAGGTTTGTCGAACAGTACAATAGAATACAATATGTGTCCAGGTAAGAACTACAGTAAATTATAAACGGAACCGTTTTAGTTGACACGTCTCATTGCGAGTGAATGTTGCTGCATTGTAGAGGAAAATAAATACTGTCAAACCAAAAAGAAAACAAATGGAAAACACAATACTTGCCGTAACGGCTAATTTTTATTTTTATTTTTATTTTGCTAACCAAACGCAGGAATTGTTCAAAGATCCCAACAAGAAATATCTAAACATCCAATATTTTCGTTTATGTCAAGTTTTATGTTACTGCTAACTGTTAATACAGAAATAGGAGGCACGGCGGTGTTATGTTCATACTAGCACTCGCCTCCAATCACATTTAAATTCCAGGCAGGGTTGGTCCCCAATTATTTTGCATTTTGATAACGTGGTGGAAGTAGCCTTCAGCCTGTTATTTTTCTCAAGGTACGCCTGTTTTCACCGACCTTTCATTCCGCTTATTGAAGAGTCTTATTCCATGTCATCTCGCAAGGCTCGGCAGACACCTACAGGCTCCAAGGTTGAAAGTCTACCTCTAAGGGTGTGATACACTGTACTTGATATCACCCCCTTTTCGATATTATTATTATTACAAAAACAGCTGCAAACATTTTAAGGGTGGAAGATTTATGCTTGTCCTGTTAAATGAATGGCCTCACCAGAATACGAAGAAAAAAATTAATTTGCTTCTATATTTAATAAGATCGGAAACTTAACCATTGTCTGCGGACAATACGCAATGGGGTTTGTAAAAAAACGGCTAGTTTTATAATTATTATCCATTGCAGGAAGCATTAAAAAATCAAAACAAAACTTGAGGTAGTGATATCACAGAAACTTTTGAAATATTACACAAAATGTTTTAAAGTACCGTACCCAGGAAAATTATGAGAAAAATTGTTATATTAATACACTTTCTGCTTATGCCGATCTATTGGTTATATTATATAAATGAAAATGTTTCAAACTTATATCCTGATTTCCCTATGAAGTATTTGAATTTTTAAGCACTTAACTTAAACGTAGTAGAGGCCATTCACCGTTACTCTTCACTTATACGAACCTGCCTCGGAGCCCTGACGGTAACGAGAACAAGGATGTACATACAAAATTAAATTCTGTACGACTCAGTCACTTTTCACGACATCGCTTTCGGACGAAAACATTTCCCGCCAAAATTGAAATAAGGAAAATAATGCTATTTCAAGTAAAGTGCGGGAAAACATTTACACTATTTCGTAGGATTTTTAGAACAAAAATACTTATTTCCTTACTGTTAATCAGGGCCTTAAAATAGAATAGCGATATGGGCCACACCGAGATGATCAATGTAGACTTGGATGGCATACATGTAGGTTCGACAGATACTCAGACATATGTAATATAATTAACCTACAATTCCCTAACCATTCTCCCACCAGAGCTCTGGGGTAGGTAAAGTCCTTAAGTAATCAAAACCACTGATATGTGGCTGCTAATATAACTGTGTATAATCTTTAGCTGACCAAACAATGCAAACGAAAGTAAAATCTTTGTCAAAAAATAACACCGACTTAAAAAAAATCTACTATGAAAAATAAAATGCACTAAGAAAGCCAGAAATAATTACGTTATTTTGAGGCTACTTAGAATACAATAAATTTATTAAGACAGTAATATTCGCTAGTTTTTTTTGAGTCGGTGCCAGCCAAGGTTATCAAACGTGTAACGAAGTAGCGTATTTATAAATATAATTTCATGAAATTTGTACGTTGACTGCAACTAAGAATATCTTAAAGTGCGTTTTCCAACAACCTCTGAGTCTGACGCGAGGTACTGCTTCTATGCACATTCAATTGTTGTGTTTTCCCACAATGCGGCTGTCGCCGTGTCGCGCGCGTCCCACGCTCTCGCGAGCGTCAGACGCGAACTACTGCCCAGTGAGCAGTCGAGACGCGATTTTCCACGCGGCTGGTGAGCAACAGTCGGGATGGCCGGGAAAAAAAGTGATTTTCGAAAATGAAGTAGATGACATATTACTTGAAGAAGTGCCAAAGTTTCCGTGTCTATATGATCTGAAATGTAGCAGTTACAGAAATCTCATCGCTGTAAGAAATGCGTGGAAAGAAATCGCAGGAAAAGTCGGCCGTACAGGTGAATACAAAATTTATTATGTAGAATATCTTGTACGAAGTCACAGAATAAGTAATACTACCGGTTCCAGAAGTGACAAAGGCAAGCTTTTTCATTGTTGGAATCACATATGAATGTAAACAAAGCCCCGCGGAAATTTAGACAATAGTTTATGTTACCATTTATATTACTAGAGATTGGCTACTGTAATTCGTCACATTATTAAATACAGTTTACAGATATCTAGAACAGGATTTTGAAATCAATGCATTTAAAGTACCATGACAACCCAAATAGAAAATGAGTTCGATAAAAAAACAAGCCACGTCTCTTCTATTAGTGGTAAGGCCTACTTGTTTATTCGGTGAAGTAGTATATATGTGTTCTGGAAAAGAAACGTACTGCAGTTATGTAAGGCAAGGGAACAGTGATGTGTTGGTGCCAGAAATTGAAAATAAAAGGCCACGAGGTAAGGGTTGGGGGAAACAATGAACACAAAACCATCGATATTGTTGCACATCATTAACAATTTTAATTATATGTAGCAGCAAACATATGTACAGTTAGCATCACACCATAAACATAAATCATTAAGACAAGGTGTCAGATCATCTTTTCATAGATGAAAGGCGACTATTCACAGCGCCTGATTAATGTTTGTTGCCATGGTACTTGTCCTTCACAACTGTTGAAGAAGTCCTTGAAATCATTTCGCACACGAAATCCATCCTTATTCGCGAACCCTCCTTGACGACGGGTAGGCTGCAGATTGTGTGTTGGTGGGTCGTCCAATGAACGCTGGAAATGGGGCACCCCGCCCTTATCCAAAAAAGCATCTCGAAGCATGTTATATAGACAACATACCACAATAATGAGGTCGTCTACACTGTCAGGATGTAAATCGATAGGCACATAAAATATCCGAAAAACCTGTGCAAGCAAGGCAAATGCGTTCTCTGACACCCTTCTTGCTCTCGACAGGCGGTAGTTGAAAACAGCTTTTTGTTCGTCCAGTGCGGCTGCATCACGAGGAAAAGGTTTCGTTACGTGGGTCTGTAATTTGAACGCCTCGTCGCCTACCAAAACATGAGGAAGTATTATATCCGAATTAGGTACTTTGCAGGGTGGCGGGAATGGTTTTCCGGTTGCAACATCATGACCAAGGCTTAAAATTTCCAGAATACCACCGTCACCCTCTTTGCCATACGAACCTACATCGACGTAAGTAAATTTGTAGTTCGCATCAACAATTGCGAGCAACACGATGGAGCAGAATCCTTTGTAGTTGTAATGTAACGTACCTGTCTTACCAGGGCAGGTTATGCGGATATGTTCACCGTCGATTGCCCCAACACAATTGGGAAAGTCCCATTTGGTAAATAACTCCAACGATTTGGCATGCCAGTACTGTTCTGATAACATGGGCAAAACCACAGGACTTAGTTTTCGTGCCAAAACAGCTACTGTTTGCTTGATGATAATACTGACGTAGCTGTAATGTACTCGAAAGTGGAAGTCTAATGAACGCAACGATTCACCGGTGGCTAGAAATCTGAAAAACACAAATAACCGAGCATGTCAGTAACACGTATGTTTGTAAATACCGCACTTACTCGAATAAACAGTGCAACCCAAAAATGGAGACAACAATCACAAAAATTTTTTTATTATTTTGTTTAACATCAAACATTGTAACACAGATGTAAAAAATTGTGGACTTTTGTAAAAAAAAATTTTTATCCAATTTATATTTCAATTTTATACAGTATGGCCTTTATATCTGAAACAATACGTTCGGTAAACACTGTAGACTACATTTGAGAGTTAATATTGTACATACATTGCATTGTTCAGGGTTGTCACTCGTCTGGGAAACCTGGAAAACAGGGAAATGTCAGGGAATTTTAAAGCTGTCAGGGAATTCTGTATAATGCAAGTTTTTTTGGGATACTTTTTAAAAATATAAATTGGCTCTTTTTTGTATCCAAATATTCACCTTCAATAACCATTATTGCAGTGGATAGGAGAAGTGAGAAATGTATTACCAAACAAGCTGTAATTTGTCGACAATGGCACTGTTTAAAAAAAACTTTACATTATTTTTTAAGGAATGTATGGTTTCCTCTGAAAAATTGTGTAGTATGTTTGGTGCAAAGGTATTTAGATAGCATGGTTTTAGAGCACACAGAGTCTTTTTTTGTGAATAAGTTCACGTTAATAGATGTCTGCGAAAAAAAAAAATTCTGAAAATCATGGGAAATGTCAGGGAATTAAATAATTATAGAAGAGTGGCAACCCTGATTGTTGTAAAGGTTATGAAATGGTTTACATGGATTGTTACAAACACAGCAGTTTGTGTAATGTTTTTGGTTCAGATTAAGTATGCAAGAAACGGTGGAAAAACATACGTGATACGCACATTAAAAGAAACAAAAAGGGAACTGGATCTATGGCAATGTAAGGAAAAGACTGGACCTTAGCAGGAAGTCTTTCGTTCTTTGATACTGCCCGTCATAAACGGCAACGAATGACAAACTATGCAGTAGGAGTTGATGCTGCTGTCACAGACTGTGAAGATGACACTGAACTTGATCATGATGACGAATCTGCTGACGTTGCTTTGACACAGTCACATAGTGAGAAGATCGCATTGGATGAGCAGTCGCCCAACAATGCAGAAACAACGCACATCAACGACTACCGAAAGAAAGCTCCTGAATCATACCGGACCAAGCGTGGGGGATCTGCAGCAGCGATTGCAAATGTAGTCCGGGAAAACGCACTTCAACGTGCCAGAATGTTCGAGAAGTTACTGACACCAGTGGAAGACGATCCGATTTATGTGTTTTTCAAGAGCGTTGCCCAACAAGTCAAAACATTTACACCACGTTTTCAAAGAGAGGCAAGGCAGAAGATTATGGCACTAGTGGACGACATTGAAGACCGCAACAACCAGCAAGATACACCGTGTTCTACAGTTTCGCATGTCTCCAACTGTAGTTAAGTTATAAGCTCTGATTCGGCACCTGCATTTCTTAATATATTCGTGGACCAGACGCAAGGCGAAGCCACTTTATCTGATGAACTTCAATATTCCTATACCAACCTATAAAGGACTTGAAATGCATACGCTGTTTTGTACCATTTTCAGCACAGGTTATTCCTCCTTATCTGAGTTCGTGTATGTATACGGATTACAATGTGCTATTATAATGTATGATTTTGTATAATGTGTGAAACATGATATTGTAATACATCCATCAATGCATGCGTTACAAATACATGCATTTAAATCACTGTTATCACGTTTAAGGAACTAGCTTATATGTACCTGAGTGTGATTGCAAGTTTTTCGGCAGCATATATTGGCTGAGAAATCCGGTTTCATGACTCAGTAGTCAGCTCTTCTTTTACTAGTTCCAACACATAATCAAACTGCTGCATGTTCAGTCTAAAGAATGCTCGAAATTTCACATCATCGTTGTGTAAGTGCCTTGTGACGAGCATACGGTATCCACCTTCCGAATTTCGACATTTGTACAGTGGACGGTGTATTCGTAAATTTGTTAAATTAGGTTTGTCTACATTATCGGATTAACGTAACTTTAAATATATTTTGTAACATTTACAAAATTTCGAAAAATTTTTTAACAGCTTGGCTGGCACCGACTCCAAAAAATAACAATATGTATATTATTGTCATATTAAATTGATTGTATTTCAAGTAGTGTAAAAATAACGTAGTTATTTTTTTACTTATTAGTGCATTATTTTTTCAGAGTAGATTTTTTTTAAGTCGGTGCTATTTTTGTTAAAAAATTTTTATTTCTTGATTTTTTACAGAGTTTCAGTGCTTATATTTCACATTCGTGCTGTTTGTCGTTATGGAGTTCCGTTGCGCCTTCGCAGTCCAAGTCAGTCCAGAAAGTCCTTTACCACAGTTAGTTACCTACCTAGTCTTGGATTGTCATAAACCTACCAATATCTCAATCATTATACATTTCCAGTTTGATTTTGAGGAGTTACCTGGTGTATCTTAGAAATCCACGGTCCAATGCCATTGAAATTAAAATGGGACCCCTTTGAAAATATCCCCTTTCAAACCAAAAAATTGATTTTCCAATTCGGCTTATAAATGACGGAGTTCTGAAGTAACAAACATAAAAAAACCGAATTGATAGCCTCCTCTTTTTTTTTGGGTGATTAGTATTTATCACAATATTTTATAGAATAACAACTACAATGTGTTAATATAGGCCTAAATTATATGTTAAAAGTAAATATTTGGTATCAATATGTCGAGTAGGAAATAAGGAAACGTAAAGAAAGCGCTGTTTTTGTTCGATATTGACGAAATAGTTGTTAACAAAGGTAACACAGATGATATTGAAATTTTGTATAAGTAAAAGAGGAGAAATAAAAGTGTTAAAATTATTTGGATTATATAATATATACATTAGCCAGGAAAACTCTATGTATAAAATTATGCACGTCTTTGTCATATATCATATACTTGCTTAGAAAACTTAGAATGTGTAAAATTGGTAAAACATTAATACTAATTTCACTATTTTCATACTCACTTATTATATGGGTAACACTATAGGGCAACCCCCTTAAAGCTAAACAACTTTTTAAATATTAAAAAATTCTTTGAGAGTTATAAAAGGAATCTCACAACGTAAATTATGTAAAAAAATATATTTTACGAATTTAGTATAACGGCTACTCAAAGTATATTTATTATAAAGTATTTGTACTACTAAAGAAAATGTATCTGACTATGAGTTTATAGGAAATAAATTTAATAATGGTACTGTAAATGAACGTATTTTTGTTACTGCCTATGATAGGCTGAATAAGTACAAAACTTATTATTTGCAAGTGGGAGTAAACTTTCTTTTTAAACTTTCGCTAAACGGTAGAATGGTCTCGGAGACATTTTAAGATAATTTTGGACAAATGATTGAGTAAAAAAATTTAATATCGTTGGAGAATTTGTAAACGAATCTGCTTAAAATTTATTGTTTTAGATCTTGTTTTAATTTTAAGCATATTGGTTTGGCAAAGTACAGTGCCACTTTATTATTGTTTATTTACAAATAAAGAAGCTAAACTAAACTAATGACACTTCGAGAGACATAAGTTTTAACCTGGGACACATTAGGCATCCGCTGTTCCCTGAGGGATGACATGATATGGCACCAGAGGCTGGGAAGGCTGAAGTACCACGATAGAGACACCGGGAACGGCATTGTCCGACATAGTTCGTAAGTGTAAAAAACCTGGACCATCATCGTTGGGAATCGCACCCGGAGCGCCTTGCTGGGAGTCGAGAGGTTTGGCCACTGCACCTCCGCAGTCGTCTTATTTTCTAATAACTGAAACGGATTAAACTTTGTGAAAAGGAGGTTTAAAATTAACATATTTTATTTTTTCTTGCTACTGATTTGGTTTGATCTATTTCGTTTCTTCATTATTATATAGTACCAATGTGAAAGAACGTATTAAAACAAACGGTTATGAACTCCAGGAAATGGAAATTAATGTCCAATAATTCAATTAGCTTTAACAAATTTTTCTATGAACAAATAACTCCAATAAACTTTTAAAAATATTAAATGGCGTTTACTGAACAGTCGCTTGTACGAGCTCCTCACTGCCGTGTTTCTTTTCTTATAATTTCTACTTCTGCGAAAATATTTTATAGAAGACTTTCTTTATTTTGAGCATGTTTACTATGTGCTATTAATTTTTTTCTAATTTACTAAAACCGAACAAATATCATATACTCGCGAGAGCAAGAATGTGAAATAAAATGTTAAACTACTTTCAATGTGTTTCAGTAGCTCTTGAACCTACAAACAGACATTTTTGTTCATCTGGGCCTAGCCTACATTGCCATAAGATATCATAGAATGATTTTATTCAATGCCCTGAACATTGTGAGCAAATAAGTATTTTAATTTTCCTACATAAACTTAAATCCTACTGTCTATTGCATGTCTTTTATGTTCCGGCAAGCGCAAAATAAAGTATTTAAACTGAAACGTTTTATTTTTCTTGTGTTAAATGTGTATTGTCATTAAATTAATATCGTGTTTTTTTTAATTAATGTATTACATTCAAAATATTTGGCCACGAAAGCCTGCTTGGCTTGTAATGTATTAGTTGCAAATGTTTTTAAGACATTTGCCATCGTTTACCACGACTACAACATTACGTCTATATTTTGACGAGCTTAAAATAAATTAAGATATTTTGCTGTAGGAACTGTTAGCATTTTATCTGTGAACCATGTACAAACAATAATTTTTTCTTACGGCCTTAGGAGGGAAAACCGAGATAGTACACTGCATAAATTTAAGGGCTATCATATCTTGTATTGTGTTACTTCGCAGGTAAATTATAATATCGTACTACCTTACTGTTGATGACAGCTGCTATTATTCTCTGGGCTACCTAATAAAATTACACTGTAGATAAACTTTTCATGAGTAGATTAATATAGAGGTATATTACAAGTATTTGTAAATAATTACCGTAGAATTGTTTATATTTACATGCAGCAGAAATATATGAACTGGCTTAAAATAAAACTAAATAGGACAGTCAGAAACGATCGTTTTATATCGGACTACCTGTACTTTCACATTCCACGCGACACACAGACCGAAGGATCTAGTGAATTCAGAGAAAACTATCTACTGGCTACCGTCCCTCTCTCAAGTCTAAAAACCCACCTGAAGATTTGTTTACAATATATAATAACAATAAAATACTGTTTACCTAAGTTTTTTCTTCTAACGGAACTTTTGAAACATATATCTTTCAATAACAAAATTCATCGAATTGAATAGCTATGTGTGCCTTTTATAACCTCTCGGAATGTACTGTTCTAAAACATAATATTTAAAATCAATGTTATCCATATTTTCAAAATTAAGTAATTTTTAGTTTCACAAAACTACCTTCTGTCAGATCGTTCGTGCATTCGTGCACTAAAAGTTCTTTTTTATTTCCTAGCTTACAAAGGCAATTCGCGAGCATTTTTACTGCGTATGGATTTATTTATAACCATTTCAGATCGCTGGTCATAACACAGAGCTAAGAATTGTTACAGAATTAAATTTTGGACTTTCGTCAACCTTTAACGTTGAACAATAAACACTAATACACCTTCTTTAGTAACAAAAGCGTGTTTATTCCTTGGAATACGGTTTATTAAATATTATTTGACAGCGGCTGCAATAGTGTAACCACTATTGTTCGCTGAGGTATTGCGATGTATTGAAATCAGCCTTATCTGTAAAATTCAAGATAATATTTTACTGGCAATAATAAATCACATGTTATTTACTTTAAACATTAAACAAAAGAAATGGTTTTGTATACTGCTCCCGTAACTGTCAACTGTCAGCCCTTAGCTATTTTACAGATTTATAAATGTTTTTTGTGTATTTTAATGTCATCACTAGTGTGCTTTCAAACATTTGTGAACGAGTAATGTTTCACAACCGATATCTTAGAGCATACTCATAAAGGCCACAGAACATTACAAAGTATAATTGCTGTAAATCTATTAGTAAACAAAACTTTTAAAATCGATTTAATTTACGTCGTTGTAAACACGACATATACCCAATTTTTCACCCTCTTTGGTGAAATGTTTTTAAAAATTCCATAAAAGAATGGGAGAAAATAGTATTTTGAATAGTTTATCTTTTATTTGATTTTCGTAAATAAATTTTCTTGTGTCTTAAGTGGGTCTACTATAACAGTTTTGAATATTAAGCAACAGTTTTCTGTTAGATGTAATGCTGTTAATGTGAGAAAATGTAAATATCTTGAAATTATGTTCACTTAAATATACAATTTAGCAGAAAAATAAGCTTATTAATATTAAAATAGTTATTACGTCTTAGAAGCAAGTTCTCGTTTCTGTATTTAACTCTGGCTCAAAGCATGAAATCAGTTTCCTTGAAAAAACTTCCGCACATATCCAGCAAAAAACCTCTTTCCTAGAATTGGTTTGAAGTTGAAAGCCTCTGCCGCAAACAACCATGCAGAGTTTCTCTGAAATGTTTTACGACAAGCTTCACGGCTGGTAACGGGAACTCAACTGCCTGAAAGTTGCGCTTTGGAAGAGAATCGACTACACCGAGATCCAACATTGCTGGACGTGATCTGTCTCGTTCCATTGTGGTATCTGTTCAGAGATGGCTATGATGCAGAAATATTTTTATTCAGAACTATATTTGCTTAGGTTATATTTTACAATTAAAATAAGAAGAAATTAATCATATTAAAGTTGTTCCATGCACCAATGACGGAATTTAAACGCCATTTTCCAATTTGTAAGTAATAGTTTAAAAACACAATGTCAAAATTTATGACGACTTACGAAGAACTTCATTTTCATTTTATGTTGGCCCTAAACATGACTGTTGGCCTTTGTATCACGGGCAAAAATAACCGGGGTAGGAAGCCAGTGATATTTTTTAACACGAGAAGATATTGAGACATGACGACAACGAAACTACTATGGGGAGGATACCAACCAATGAGCTGCTTACAAGTTTGTTAGTTAACAATATTTTTCTTAACAAATGCTTTTGTTAAATTTTCCACTAATTAATTCAGTGTGCATATATTTTTCTGGGTCTCCTGAGTTGGTAATGGAAAAAACCATTCTACGGCACAGCTTTGCGCCCTAATCAGTCTTGAGTCACGTTTATTTACTATTTAGAATTAAAATACAAATATTATTAAAATAAGTCCTTCCATATATTAATATTTTTGCAGCATTATAATCAACCATAATGATTCGACAAGTTCATAAACGTCCGTAGAAGATTTAAAAACATTAAATACGGCACTGTATGAAAATAAAAGGAATGTTTTCGAGAAATATATATTTGTGCATTAATTTAGATATAAATTATTTCGCTCATTTGGTCACGCAGTAAGAAGTTTAGGTTAGTTTCTGTTAGGAAATAGAAAGCGATCGTAAAAAAAACCGCGCCCGATGGAAGAGTCGGATGGAGGTGGGGGATGAGACTGAATTACACTATCTACTTCAATGTGTAAATAAACCTATTTTTATGAAGTTGATTTAACAATCTATGGTCTGGTTTTTGACGCTTCCTTGGCATTGACTACATCCTGGTTGGTGGTTGCCATTGAAATTAGAAAACATTGTTAGGAACCCTATATGGCACGCGCTATACCCACCGAACGGTAACTTGATACTTTCTGGAAGCCCTGCTTATACCTTGGATCTGTTTTAAAACGAACCATGTATCTTTCAGCCAAACGTCAACAATAAGTCAATAACATTGTCATGTGGGATTTTCCATGTGACTTCCACTCGCAAATATTATTGTTAGAGCCTACGATTTTGGTGAAAATAATTGTGCAACAGTTTGTTCCAATGTCTTACGTGCACATCTGCAGGTCTGCTTCTTGATTATTGGCAGAATGTACAATTGTACAGGCGTGGCTCATTTGACTTGTACCAACAGGAACAAGGTTACTGCGACACCACACGTCTGTGATTTGCGGGTAAAACCCCCAGACGCTGAGAATTTAAAACAGCCAATCGCTGACCACGAAGCAGAGCTGCATATATGCACATAAGGCATTGAAACAAATTGTTGCAGAATTCTTTTCACCGAAATTTGCGGGCTCTAATTATTGTAGAAAATCTATTAAATAGGTATGTCTCTAACGCCAAAAAAATATATTGTAATTTCAATCAGTGACTCGATAATTTAGAATAAAAAAATAAGTTTGTCAGTGATGAATCAATTCTAGTAATAAAAATAAATAGTAAATTTCCTAAGAGAAGATTTAATAAAAATTTATGTCTAAAATAAGAAAAAAAAAAACTATCTGGTATAAATATAAAAAGACGAGGAAAACTGAGATCAACCACTCTCTTAAGAGGGCGTGGTACATAATTCAACGCTAAAAGCATTAATCTAGAACTGTAGGTCTCTTGAAGCCCATTTGCGAAAATTTAACAATAGCAATCCTAGACAATAGTTTTAGGCAATGTTTTAAACAAAATTGTTTCCAGTGTTACGAACTTCTGAGACACAATCTCTGGCGCCGGAACCTCGTGATTTTAATTGCGGCGCAAGAGATCATGCGTAACAAATTAGTAATTCTGGATAAATATTTACTCATAAAGTTGGCAAATACCATTATCTAGGATTGTCATTGAGTATTTTATCCATATTGACTTCGAAAAAACCGTGGAAATCAACTGATGTTTTCAGGGTTTATTTATCTACAATGCACTCTTAAGCGATGACTCTATTTTTTAAATTTATGTATAGTGTAATGTAAAGTTGAAGTAAAGTTCAGAGCATTCTTCTCTGTTTTCGGGTTAACATTTGAGTTGGTATTTTTTACATAACAACAGTCTGTACAAAGTCGTTATTGCCAGTTTGAGGTGTCTCGAACCCATGTTTCTAAGCGTGATATAAAAAAATTGAGAAGCGTATAGTTTTGAATGTTTTCTTTTCGTAGATGGAGATACAAAACACACGTTTAGTAGTATCTCTCACATAACTTTCTCCTAACTCGCCGCACCAATACTTGCGCGGCAGCTGCATATGGCTTTTAACTACACACACATCATGATTCTATTATTTTCTTGTCGTACTGTCATTCCTTTCTTCAACAGATTCAACCCCTCGTCAACCCCTACTCAACTCCTACACAATCCCTACCCAACACCTTCCGAACTCCTACCCAACACCTACCTACCCCTCCAACCCCACCCAGGCGTATATGCAGATGGATATTCCCTTCACGCCGTGCCTACACTGTCCCTGACTTGTAATTTTATTTCCTGTACTATTCCCTTAGTCTCTTTACACCCACCCGATGGCCCGCTCCCCATTTATTTCGAGCTCGTGGCTTTCAGGCAGGAGGAGAAAGTGGGGGGTTAGAGGGGGAAGAGAATATTTCCCCATTTCTGCTCTTCTCCGGTGACAACAGTCAGGAATGTCCCCAGGGACGCGTTTCGCCGAATCGCGGGGAAGGTAAGCGAGCAAAGAACTAAGCACTACTTTATTTGAAAAGCTCGCGTAGAATTTTTTATGAATTCATTGCACTGATACCGTTTACAAATTTTACATACATGTATCTAGGGACAGATAAATTACAGACTATAGTGCTTGCTAACATTTTACAATGCACTGACAAAAGCGTTTTCCATTTTCTACGATAGTTTTAAAGTCATATTGCGCTACCTATTTTTTTTTTGTAAAATGTATAGAAATATTTTACAATTGGTATTTGAAAAATTAAATTTAAATGAAATGTTACCTACAGACACACATGCACACATTCACACACAAATAAATAAATATATAAGTGTGAGAGACTGAGAGATTATGTGCGTGTTTGTGTGTGATCCTAGTGTATGTGTTCCTATTCCATTAATCTGATTCGGATAAAACTTTGGTGTATTATTTTATGTACACCCACGTACGTTTCTGACAAAAAATCTGTACATGGGGCGGGGGGGGGGTGCGAAACGAATAATTTAAAACAGGTTAAACCAAACACTACATTTTAACTTCATGTCTGTGAGTGATGTTGTGAGTATGAAGTTAACATAGGCTTCAGAAACTAAGAGCATATACAGAATACTGGGCTCATCTTCATGGGAATAAAGAAATACTCAGTCGTTCTGACAACTGTGTAGCATCTATGTGACTTATATGAACACCGATATAAATTAGCATGTGTGTTATAGCATTTCGCTATAGAAAGGTAGTTTTTTTTATAATAATATTGTAGGTTAGTGTTTTCTTTTTTTTTTTTTGGATTGTAATTAATTTAAGTTTTTTTTTTTTTTTTTTTTTTTTTTTTTTTTTTTTTTTGGATTTTAATTTATTTTTTTTTTTTTTTTTTTTTTTTTTTGCTAGTAAGCAAGTTAATGAACGTTTGTTTTAGTTTTCTGAATTAGGCCGTTACTTAATGAATGCACCCTTCTGCTTGCTAGCTAATTTATTTATTTTTTTATTTTTTTTTATTATGTTAGGATTCACATCCTAAGGGTTAGTTTAAGTTTTTTTTTGTTTTTCTCGCGTTTTGGTCAGAGTTTTTTTTAATAATCTCTACCCACTATGCCTAGATAGGCTCGTGATTATGACGTCACGGTGGCTTTAGAGATAGCCGAAAGGGTAAGAGAAGGGGAGTCTTGGCCAGGATATGGAGTAATGTAGACGTTTTGTGACTCGCGTCGCTCAATTAAGTCTTCGTTTTGAGCGCCATCCTAATACTTTTAATAGTTATT
>PNEQ01116888.1:0-18095 GCA_003012365.1 Medauroidea extradentata | reverse complement strand
GTAGCTGCAATCTAATTAACTTTACTGAAACTTCACCGTAGCAACTTGGACACTAAAATGTCAGTCAAGATTGGTGGTAGAATGGCGAACTGTTGTGCTTAAATTAGTTTGTAGGCCAATGGTATTTGGACTGGCGGCTTACCGATGTTTGTGGTATAGTTCTTAACCTAATTACAGTTTTCAATTTCAAATTATTATAACGTCTCACACCAAATTTAATTATATGTCCATGGAAATATTAAACGCTATGTTCTGCTTTTACATGCTTTTTCCATAGTAGTTTGAACCTTAAGTTACGCTGTATGACTTCGATAGTGTTGTGTCTTAATATATGATTCGCCAACTTATACTACAACACTAGTACTATATTTATATTTAATTCTGTTGCGGATACTACTCCTTACACCGTCCAGCTAGCCGGAGCCCTTTGTTATTAAATACTTGACGGTGGAAGTTGGAATAACACAGGTATCCTAAGAAAGTACACTACAGTGCTGCAAAAATGGAACCAATTAGAAGCTAGCAAAGTGCAATTAAATGTTATTTCTTTACTTCAAAACTCAGGTTAGAGTGAACGGAGAATAGCACAGTGTTGTCAGACCTAATAAATAATCCCATAGAGTGCGGCACTGGAAGTCCCCATATGGAAGTTAAACACAACTGTACAGCTGTGGAAGCCACTAAACTACTAGTGTAAAAAAAAATATATATATATGTGTGTGTAATATATATACACATAGATACACACACACACAATACAGTGGAGCATCCTGTATCAATAATTCTGTTATCCAAAATTTTTACTATCAGTATGTACTCAGGGGCCAAAAAAGTATGTGGCGCCCTACGAAGGATTAAATTCCAATTGTGTCACCACCGGTACTGTTCCTGTTCAGTCTATGTGACACATGCAGAGATAACACTTCACACTACTGGTTGACGAGGTTTGTGGGGTAGCAGAGTGTTAGTCTGCTTTAGAATGTGCTAGAGGGGCAGTGTGCTACTATCTACAGACAATATCTACCAAACATAAATTTCCCTTTGGTGGCAACGAGTCACGTGGCAGCAAACAAAGGAAAAAATTCTATCCATAAAAGAGAATGTCAAGATGCTAAAAAAAATTTATGCTGGCACACGTCTCAGTTTATCTTTTGACGTAGGTGTAATTTATGACAGAAAAATCAGAGTTGTAAATTATATTCCGACTGCGATGAAAATGAAATAACTCAGAAAAATAATGCATTTGAAGGGCATCTACTACCTGTGTGCTTGAGGCGAGAAGCATCAGAGTTATTAAGGCAACCTTGAAGCGTGTATTAAATGCCACATCGCCATGAGCATATCGCTGAGCTAGAGTGCAAAATTCCTGCAGATCCCCTTTTTACTACGGGTCACTTGAAGCAGTGAACATGTAATTTAATTGGTGTTTAGTCTGTAGCTAAGTTCAGTGCACTTTTCTATCCGAGTTTCACATACACCTGGTTAGTGTGACTGGTTAAAAAGGCCAATTTTAGTTATTTTGTGGGGGTTCGAAACAGTGTTTTAAATTAACATTTTGGCTTAACAGTGACATTTTGCCAGTTTCTGAAGTCTTTTCTTTTCATACATTTGCACAATGGGCACATGCAAAGCAGTTTCGTAAAAAAATTAATTTAAGAACACATTTAAACACATTTGAAGAGCATGGTAGATAGAACCCTTAAAGAAAAGTGGCAATCTTGATGTATATCTCATTCAATGGTTTCGTGTGCAGCAAAGTGAAGATGTTAGCATTTTTGGATCAATGTTGATTGATCACACAGACATAGTGATTTAATTTTTTTATTTCCATGACATGTCTTTCACTGTGTAGGTCTATGTGCGTAATTGTAACATGTATCAGTAATAAACTTGTGCCTGTATATGTAATCTAAACGCTGCCTGAAACAGCAGCAGTCACTCCAAGGCTGACCCTTTATCGAAAGTCTTGAATGGAAGCACATATAATTTCATGCAGAAGCTTAAAAAACAATGTGAATGTGCGCTGACTATATTGCCACCTCCAACTATAATTTTGTATATAGCGATAAATATTTTTCCAATGACTACTTCACATAAGAAACAATACAAGTGACAGTAACATAAACCAAATGTCTGTGCACGTCAGATGTCATGCCTTTGTGTTTATCTCACTCCAAATGGGCTCACTCTCACATGTCCACACCCTACCCACTCCAAACCTTTCATGATACAAGACGGCAAAGATCTGCTGTGAATGAGTTTAATATTTGTGACATTTCAGTAATGCAGTGAATTTTTCACTGTATTATTTTAATATGCTTTGTGCATTCCGAAAGAAAACATTAATTTACAAAGAAGACTCGTTGCCAACCAAAAAAAAACGGCTGCTTGATACTCTTGGCTAGCAACCATAACAATTGTGACGGTGTCCAATTGACATCAGGTTGCAGACAACGTTTCTGTTTATGACACATTATTTTCCAGAGTGGAAAAAAACAAATGGACATACTTCCGCTTAGCGAACATTTATGATGTATTGGAGGTTTACCTCTGGTATTTTTGTGTGATGGTATGGATTCCCATGATTTAAGTTGTGAACACACATTGAAAAATTACTTGAATTTTAATAACAACGTACTTTAGCTATCGCAGACATGCTTCCATGTTCCCAGCTCAAGGCAGATAGACAGTGTGTCATTTTATTTGCGCTGTGATGTCGGCAGAGAGGGGAAATGGCTATGCAACAGAGTAGGAAACTTAGAAGTGCTGCTAGACAATGTTGGAGAAGCTTCTGATCAATAATGCTCCAATCACAGATGTGGGACATGGGTTTTCAACAGACTTTCATCTAAATCTGGATCCTACCACATTCTTGAGAAAGTAGGGGGTGAGGGACGACTATATATGATGGGATTTTTGCTGGGTTCGGTAGACAGGCTTGGGGAATCATACTGCTAGCTTAAGTTAGGAATTGTTAGGCCATAAATGGGTAGGATGTCAGGCATTGTAAGTTGTGTAAGTACGGTACATATATTAACAATTTGAAATCAAGATTTGTGAAACTTTCATTTCGACTAAAACTTCCTGGTTATGCCATTTGACTGGCGGTACGAAGTTACGTTTCTTATTGTGGGTTTTGCAGCACCTGTTTCCAATTTTTTATCATGTTTGCAAGGAAATTAATACAATAATTTAATTGATAATGAAGGTTATGATTTCCCAGAAATCTTGTACTGTAGGTAGGCCTATGTTTTGAATTTCTCAGAAACGAAAATAGATTGGGAATAATGATATGATCTTTCATGAAAGTAATACAGTATTGTGAAATTTATCCGGTTTGCTAGATATTGTTATTACCAGTTGAACTGAATATTTAGTGCATTCCTAGTCATGCTTTGGCAGTTATTTGTACCGGAGTTAACAAATAGTGAGATTTATCGGGTTTGCTAGATATTGTTACAGTTGAACCTGGTTAATTCAAGTGTATATAACTAGAATTTATGTTTAATTCAAACTTATTCCTTGGTCCTGTCATTCCATAAAAAAAATATATTACCTATAAATGGAACTAAATTATGGCTAATTCGAAGACAAATATCTCAGGTAACAGTCAAATCAAAAGTGGTATCAAATTTGGTAATGATATTCTTTGCTACTGTATACACAAAACACATCCTTTGTGAGCCGGCACTTGCATTTGTCCTAAGATTGTACAAATGCATCGTATGTACGTAACCGTAACCGGAGTCGTGGTCTGCTAAGCTAACATATCGATTAACTGTAATATGACACGTCCGTGGTCAGCTAGGCGAGCATAACTTGACTGTAATATGATACGGCATGTGTACTGTAGTTTTGCAGTGTCTGTTGCCGTTTTTAATGTCTGCTTTGTTCTGCTGTAATGTGTATACACCAAGCACATGTCGTTTTCGCTTCAGTTTGCATTCACAGAAAGGGCAGACTGTTTAAAAGTGTTAAATTTATGTCTGTCTACAGCAGTGAGTGTTTAGTTTCATGGCAAAGGATTTTAATGTTACTGTACCGTATTCGTAAAATACTGTTATAAAGTGTTTTGTGTACTGGCTTTCGCAATATCATTATGAAAACCAAAACGTGCATTGTACAAAACAGTGACATTCACCGGAAAGGTGGCTGCTATTCAAGAAATGGAGCAAGGACTAAAAAGAAAGTTTGAGATAGCAAAAATTTTGGAATTCCACAGAATACGCTGTCAAAATACCTAAAAAATAAAGAAAAAATTATAAGCAGAGTGACTAAGCCTGGTAGGCAGAAAAAAATGCAAGGGGTTCTGAAAATACTGATGTGGACGAGTGCATGTTAAAGTGGTTCAAGCAGGCGCAAGACAACAACATTCAGTTAAGCAGAACTGTCATTAGAGTTAAAGCAGAGGAATTTGCTAAAAGCTCGGTAAAAATTAGTTTAAGGCTAGAAATGGTTGGCTAGATGTATTGAAGGACAGGAATAATATTTGCTTCAAAACTGTTTGTGGAGAAAGTGTCTCTGTGTATGTGCCTGTTGTAAGCACATGGAAAACAGATTTGTTACAAATGATTGAATGTAGACATGCCAAGGACATTTTTAATGTCGATGAGACAGGCTTATTTTATAGATGCGCCCCAGACAAAACACTGACTTTTAAAGGCGAACAATGTAATGGTGGGAAGCACAGCAAGGAACGAGTAACACTTTTAGTCGGGGCGACTATGGATGGCTCAGTGCAACTGCCACTGTAATGATTGGGTAGTCAGCGAAACCAAGATGATGTAAAAACTTCAAAACAAAGCCGGTCGCATATGAATCTTACAAAAAAAGCCTGGATGACACTAAACTTTTTGAAGGTTGGTTGGTTGTAACTTGACCGAAAATTTCGAAAACAGAAACGAACAATAATTTTGTTTATTGACAACTACACTACTCACAACACAATTCATCGAATAGATAGTGAAAAGTTGTGTTCTTTCACCCAAACATGACGTCTATAGTTCAGCCTATAAATCAAGGTGTGATACAAAATTTTAAGCACTTCTATCAATGACTTGTGGTTAAAACTTTCTCTCGGTTATGCACATAGACAAAAATGGCAAGATTAAGATTGACCATCTTCAAGCTGCTTGAATGTGCACTAGTGCGTTGAAACAAGTGTCGAAAATCACAAAAGCAAACTACTTTCAAAAAGCTGGATTTTACCACAAGGAGGACGATGAGCAAGTAGATGCTGCTGAGGACACTGTACTTAATGTTGTTGACAACTGGGAAGATGTTGAGCATGGTGCCAGAGTTCCTTATTTGAATTTTGTGAACATGTATGAGAATTTAGCAGTGTGCGGTGAACTAATGGATGCAGAAATTCTGGCAGATGTCTGCATGAGAAATGAGGGTGCATCTTCAGATGAAGAAGGGGAGCAACCTGAACTTCCACAGACGCAGATTCCATCATGTACAGATGTCATGGAACACATCAGTCAGTTGAGGCGGTTTGTTGAGGGACAGCAAAACTTAAGTGACTCTATTTTTCCTGCACTCAACAAACTTGAAGATTTTACTACAACTATGTGTAGTAACTCTAGAAAACAATTAAAAAATTTCCAAATTTTTTTAAAAAACTCTAAAATGAATCTAGACTACTGTGACTGTCGTCTTCAAATGTAAACATTTAGAGTTAGATAGTTTTGTAAATGTCATATATATACATTACTTATGCTCTGAATAAAAATTGATGATTTTGTTTTATTAAAATTATGCTAGTACACAACTGTAGGCTTACATTTCTTAGTGGTCAGTTACAAATTTTTCTTAATTCAAATTTATGGTTCATTCAAATCTTTTTGTGGTCTTTTGAGCTTTGATTTAGTGAAGTTCTACTGTACTACCAGTTGGACTAAATATTTATTGCATTTCTAGTCATGCTTAAGCATGCGTGTGTACCTAAGTTTTCAAATATGGTAATATTTATGAAATTATCGGGTTTGATAGTTATTATTATTTGAATTGAATATTTATTGCATATCTATTTATGCTTTGGCAGTCCTGTGTACCTGAGTTAGCTTCTATGTAAATTTTTTTTGAATTGTTGTTTACATAGTTTTCAAAGATTATTCAGAAAGATAAGGTATACATGCTATATATATATATATATATATATATATATATATATATATATATATATATATATATATATATATATATATATATATATATATATATATATATATATATATTATATATATATATATATATATATATATATATATATATATATATATATATATATATATAATTATTTTTGGTTAAAGCACATACTACAAGGTTGTTGATATGGTTGAGGCTCCCCAGGTTAGGTTATGGAAAACTAAAGAAAGAACAAGGGGAGTGGTAGTTAAGTTCAGTGTGTCTGTTGCTGTTGCTTTTCTGTGATCATGAAATGGCTACAGTAAGGTCTCAGTGGTCTCACAACGAACTCTGGTTATTTGAAAATTTGTGTTTTCCGAAATGATTTCGGTCCCGGCCATTTCGGATATGGGTGTTCCATTGTGTGTGTGTCTATATATATATATATATATATATATCCAATATTTTTTTGGATACACTTGTAGTTCAGTCATTTCCACAGCTGTGCACTTGTCTAACTTCCATACGCTGACCTCCAGAGCTGCACTCTAGAGACTTCCCTAGTGCTGCACTCAATGGAGTTATTTGTATGTCTGGCAACACCTGACTGAAGCCACTTTGATTGTAATTTTTTGTTATTGTTAGTTTACTTCTTTACCTTAAAAAGGCTAGGAGGCTGAAAATTTGTGTTTCTTTGTTTTCTTGCGTTTCTTCCTGTGTTTGAGCTTGTTTTAATTTGATACTGTTGGTTATTCTAGTCTCTTTTTTTTATTGTATTTGTGATATGCCCTGAAAGTTTATTAGAATACTATTCCTGTTTAGGCATTTTCAACACTCAAGCAAACATAATTATAAATAATTAAACACATAACAGTTAAACTAGGGTACGACACATAAGTATGCATGTTCAAATTCCTGACATCCCTTTAAACTTAATATTGAACAGCTAAATATTTTTACCTTGAAGATAAAGTGTACATCACTTGGTAAATACATCTGCAATAGGGTTACATTTCTAAGACATTAATAAGTTATACTTAAACATGTTTAATAATTCTCTCATATTTTATCACATTTCAAAAGATTAGGAGCATTATTATAACACATTACTACACTAGCAACACTCAAAATTAAAAGAAGAAAATAATAATAAGAAAATGAAAACCTAAAGGTAAAATTACTCACTCTCTCTCTCTCTCTCTGCATGCTTATGCATGCATGTGTGTACACGCACATGCACACATGCATACACACACACACACACAAACACACGCACACACGCACGCACATGCATACGCACACACACACACACACACACACACACACGCACACACACACACACAAGGTGTTTCCGTACAGCAGTTACAAACTTTCAGATAAGAGAGTACATACACCCAGACAGTGAGAAGTTACATAGTAATGTATGGTCGGAAATGACTTCTTACAACAAAATACAAGAAAGAAGAAACACGAACAAGAGGAGAAAATAATTTATTAACCTGTGCAAGTCATCCTGCACTTATTTATAACTTTTGAACTGGAACCTGTTTTTGGAAATATCTCCTAAGGACTCTTATTTTGTGTGTCGCGTGTCGTTCCTTTCGTTCCGTTCCCCTTTGACTCTAGGCCAGCTGTGTTGTTCGTGCCCCCTCTCCAATGCTTCTCTCTCTGGTGAACCTCCTACTTCCCCCTCTCCTCCTCCAGCACTAGGTGGCGTGTGAGCTCATGGTACTTCAGACATTCGTGTTTGGTCGGCCGGCGGTGGTGATACCTTCCTCACCTTGGTAAGTGCGCTCGCGCATGGTTCGTTTTATCTTGATCTAAATTTAACGTTAGTTTTCATTCTAAGTTTTGGAAGGTTTAACTTTGATTGTTATTACTGGCTTCATGTTGCCGCTGAAGGCTTTAATTTACTGTATTATTTCTCATGCGAGAGTAATTTGCAGCTAGACCTTCACTCCTGGATCTTTTGACCTGCCCTGTATGTTAACCTTCGTCTGCTTGAGAGTATTGCACCGTAGCGGAGTGTGTGTGTGTGTGAATGTATGCATGAGTGACTGCAAACTAAGTGAAAGCAAGACAATGAAAGAGGGGGAACACATTATTAGCACTACAAATCAGCCAGACGAGCGTTTGAAAGTAAACACGACTGGGCAATGGGTAAGAACGGCATAAGTGAGGTAAGTTTGGACTCGTTGACGGCGCCGTTTTGGCATTAACTCGACTCTAGCAGTGGCGTGCCATCGTTAAATGGGCACAAGTACCGAAAATAGCCCAGAACAAAGGCTTGTCTTCAAAATTCATTTGATTTTTTTTATTCATTATTTTCGTGTTGCAAAGGATAGTACACCAGGCTCGCGGCCTCCAAAAAAATGTTGCGGGCGACACTAATTTTAGTTTGTTTTGACAAGAGTCTTTGTAAACCTTTTTAGGTTTATTTTTCCATGCACTGCTACGAACATCAAGTCAACACGACCGTGAGCAGGCATCCGTGCTTGGTGTTTTATTTTTTTTTTGTGACATGGATTAGCTGTACCGATCGTTCATGGGTGTAATTTTAATCAGAAGACGTCTGTCTATTGATATAAACTTAAACTCAGGTTATTATTTACCATTTTTTATGTGAAACCATACAAATATCGGACTATGTATTCGCAAGAAGACACTCGGTGCTCGGTGTTCTTTTTTCTCTTTTTTTTCTCCAGGACATGGGTTGGTGATATTTACAGTTCAGGGTACCCTTTTAATCAGAAGACGTCGGTCTTGTGATATAAATTTATATTTTAACGATAACTAGTCTTACTTTCCCACAAAACACTACGAAAATCGGTACCCTATTGGATATACTTTGCAGAAAAAATGCTATTATCAAAATTGGTAAAGAGGTGAGGGGCAAAATTGGCCTCAGTCAATTTTACAAAGGTAGCGATTTTACGAAGGTAGCGATTTTACTTACGTCATAAATGGAACCGTCAGTATTCGTAAAATCGAGGGTCTAGTGTAATTAACTAGGATTGGTTTGTTGCTGAAACTTTTCATAGGCCCATGCAATTTATTTGTGATAATAGAGTTGTTTTTCGGAAATTGATTCATGTTTGAATTTTAAGCATACCATGTCTCTTTGTATAATCATTTTGGAATATTTCATCTAATTGAAGTTCCAGTACAATACTGTGCAATTCATTTCCTGATTATCCTATCAATTATAAAATTGCACAACTAGTTGGATTTTATTCTTTCTTGATTGGCTTTCTTACTCAGTTTTCTCTATTGGGTAAAGAACTGAGGTGAAGTGAAGAGTTTGGTCAACACTCAACATTAAGGTCTTTAGAGCTGGTGAAGGATGACATTGTGAGTATGGAGCAATGCCGGAATGAATGGGCGGGGGAAACGGGAGATCCCCGAGAAAACCCGCCGACCAGCGACATCGTCTGGCACGATCCCCACATGCAAAATCCCTCGGACCGACCCTGCCGGGAATCGAATCAGGATCGCCTTGGTGGGAGGCGAGAGGTCTGACTCCTCGGCCACCGTGGCTCCTTGGGTAAAGAAATACGGTTGCTTCTCTGTACTTCTTTAACTTAATTTGATTAGTATTTTTTTGTGCTAGTCAATTTTATCTTTATTTCGTGGAGTGATTGGTTTGTTCAGAATATTGAATGTGGTGGTAAGGGGCCACATCATGGCTTCGAATGGTGTGATCGCTCCCTGTTTGATATGGGCAAGGATGAATTAATGACTAAATTGGCAGAGGTCGATGTTGAAGTTGAAGAAAAAATTACAGTAACTTCAACAGTTAACAGTGGCTAATGTAAACACATTTTTGTACGCGAACGAGAAAACACACGAGGTTAAGTTGGCCTTCTCCAAATCAACTGTTATCAGCTCAGCAGTCTGTTTTTATTTCCAACTTCAATAGCGTATCGTTATTATTGGTACTTGAGTTTTTGGTAGCAGATAATAAGCTTAAGGGTACCTATGTGTACTTTTGATGAACCTCACTCATTGTTTAGGGTGAATAGAATGGCAGGTGACTTTCTAGCTGACATAATAGCGGTGGGTCAGTCCTATATGAATTTTAAAACAAAGCTGTTGCAGTCGGTTGCCTCCAATAGAGTATAAGAACATATGGAAATTCGTTTCAAGTGATTCCAAGATGTAAATGAATTGGCAATGGCCTTCGTACAGCACATTGTTAATTATAACAGGGCATTAAATTTTCCTTTATCCGAAGTGGAGTTAATTCTTTTGATATGTTAGAATATGACTCCAGATGACAGGCTTCATAGGTATGATAGTACTTCCCCCATCTTCCCTCGAGAATTTGAGGGTCTTGGCAGCCAAAATAGATCATAACTTGCAGCTGACAAAGGATTTCGTGGCTTCCTCTTCTGGGAAGGAACATGCGAGAGGTAAACATAGTGGGTCAGGCGGGCTGTTGGCCGTGGCGACTTCCAAGGTCATGCGAGAGTTATCACCAAGACGTTCCTCGCATGGGGCTGAAGCTGATAAGAATTGGCGATGGTGTGCGAATTGTCTTGAGGCGGGTGCATGCGAGGGAAGAGTGTTCAAAGGAGTCAGTTTTAATAGAGAATAGGCGTGGCTTCCGGTGTGGCAAGGCAGGTCATTACGGGTTTCAGTGCACTGGTAAACTAGCCAAGACTGGGAGTAAACGTACAATACCCAAGTCAATAAGAGTTGTAAGGCGTAGTTTCATAGTTGTTTTGTAGATTCTTAGTGGTATGACGAAGCTTGTAAAGAGATGGTTGATATGGGTCCTTCACACTCGGTCAGAAGGGAAGTTTTAGATTACCTTATGCAAAGACATTGATTTTTACATAGAAAGATTTGTACGGATGACACCATCTTTGCATGTCTGGCAAATGGTGTGGTGGTTTGGTGTGAATCCTCAGTCTTTCTTCGTTTCAAAATGGGAAGATTTTTGTGGAGCTTAAGGTTCTGGGTTTTGGACCATTTAGTGGCAGATGTTGTCTTTAGCTTGGATCTACTGAGTCACAGTAGAGTATATATTGATCTCAATAAAGGAATAATGACTTGCGCTTTTGCCCCAGCGAGTCATATTCCTTTTGTTTCAGTGGCTAAGGAGTCGGTTATTGCCAGTATGTCTGAGGTTAGTATAGTCTGTCTCACAAAAAAATTCCATTTTTTGACAGTTTTGAAGGCTATGTGTGTACCAATTTCTGCAGGAAATAACTTTTAATTTTGATAAACTGCACAGTTTGAGACCCAGCTAAGTGTGTTTGTGCAAAAGTTACTTGTGGCAGAGGAAAACACTGCTTATTTTATGGAAACAACTAAAAAAATAAATGCAAACACAAATGTCAAAAAGTGGAATTTTTATATGAGACAGACTATATACTTCATTTCATATAAGTTTGGATAAATCTGACAGAAACTTATGGGCAGTAATTTGTAATATGTGTCACTACACAAGTCAAACTTTGCAATACAAATGCTGAAATGGACATTTCTGGTTCATTTTAGAGCTTAAAACGTCTTGCATTGTGCAACAAATCACAAAAAAATATGCATAAGTTGCTGTCAAATTTATCCAAACTTATATGAAACAGACTATAGTATGAACATGGATGTAGATTAAAGGGTGCAGGATATGATTACTAAATTCTCTGCTGTAATCACTTATAAGGTGGGCAATTGTGACATCTTGCCGTACAAGTTTAGAATGATTGATGATGAAACTGTAAGAGTGCCCTAGTACAGTTGTGCCCCCAAGGTTATAGGCATTTAGGAAGGTTACCGACGACTGTTTGGCGGCTGGCGTCATATCTAGATCGGTTTCGGAATATGTACTCCTCTCCTGCATTCTCAGTTGCTAAACCAGGTGAGAAGGGATGACGTCTGGTCACAAATTATGGGTTGTTAAATAAAAATTCACCTTGATCCTTTTCCCACACCTACGGTTGAGGAGGTGTTTCACCATTGGGGAAAGCAAAGGTATTTTCAATAATTGACCTAAACGTAATCTTTCATCAATGTTTACTGGATGAGTCTTGTCGGAAGTACACTGGGTTTTGCACCCCTTGGAGGCAATATAAATTTAATTGTATCCCGATGGGGATAGTTTTGGAATGCAGGCATTATTGTGAGTTTTGGAGGAGATTTTGTCAGACTTGAAGTATAAATTTGTTTTTAATTATGTTGATGACATAATAGTCTATAATGATGCATTTTGAACATCTAGAATGTGTCTTGGAACGTTTGTGATCTGTTGGTTTGAAAATGAATCTATGTAAAATCTCATGGGCTAGTTTCAGCTGTAACACTGTGGGTGTACCATGTTTGTGGGAATACTAGATAAATGTATTTCTATTTCCTTATTATATTTTAATTTTCATATGTATACATAGATACTAATTTCAACAATTATATTAATATCTATAGTAATATTTCAGCTTAAGAAACATATTTAATTCATTATCTTAAGATATTTATGTATGTGGGTATGTGTTGTGTTGCTTGTGGGGCTTGGAACTCAACAAGAAAAAAAAGCAGAAATTTTTATTATTTTTATAGGTAGGTGTTAGCTAGAGCTGGGATTAACCTTTATCCAGTTATGGCCGGTTAACCAGGTCTTAACAGTAACGTTTTTTTTTGTTTGTAAGAGTATTCCGCAGTTAGAATTTTCTGGGGGCCCGATCGCGAAGAGGCATGGATCTCATTAGTCTTTGGAGAGTAGTGTGTTTTTTCTGTAGCCAACAAGGCAAGAGAATGCCAGCAGTGACGCACGTAGACATTCATAATTTGTTCCTCCGTTTTCGAGATGTCCGGACGCAGCTAGGGAATAGCCCCAGTCCATGTACTTATTTTGAAGATACTGTAATGAAGTAGTTTTTGTTGGGGCAGTAGCCCAAAATTTTATTGATATGTGAATTTTGGGAGTGACATGCATAGGCAGCACCCGCTGCAGTTTTTTTCTACAACCTTATTTCGGACATTCTGAAGCCAAAAAATTTTTCTTCCACCTGTGCATGTGGCTAATAGGGTGCCTGGGGTCAGGTTTTCACCACCAAGTATTCTTCGTTCGTTTATTGTAATATTATAATTTTACAATTTTCGTTCGGACGTTTTCAGTACTAAATTTACTGTCTCCAGTTATTCTTAAAGATGGTGTTCCGTCTGCTTTTAATGTATCAATTTCTGAGTGCCCAGAGCAAGTAATTCCATATATGATAATGTTGTGGAAAAACTGTAAAATTTGTTTTGAGGAGAATTTAGACATTTGAAAAAATGAAGAATACGAGTCAAGTTTTTCCTTTTGCACCGTAATTCTTTTTGGTTTCATCAAAAACTGTGTCGGAATGTTTTCACCTGCTTTATCTAAATTCACAGTATTGAAAGTAAAATTTAAGTTTATAACCTACAGTGTCACATGGGAAATGTTAAAGTAAAGGTGAGTAGGGTAACTGTGTATCGTATAGGAAAACATTCCATCTGCTGTTGTGGGGCCATGTGCGGTTTCGCCCCATTTTCAAAGGGTTCATCATATGTGTTGTCGTATGCTTGACATGCGATACAGTGTCTCATTTTTGGGTTATTTTGTTTCAGAGGGTAATTTGATGCTTGACCCAGACAGAGTGAAACCAGTCATAAGTTTTCCACGCCCTCGTAATCTTAAAGGCGTAGTGAAGTTCTTGGGGATGATAGGGTTATTACGCCAGATTCATTCCGAGTTTTCCCAGCATTGCTGCTCCTTTGAACAAACTAAAATGAAAGGGCCAAGAATTTGTTTGGGATCAAAATCAGCAATGGCCATTTGAACAATTGAAGTTTCATTTGGAACATGCTGATGTGCTTTATTTGGTGGACTTCTACTTGCGTTTTCAACTCCAGGTTGATGCCTCATTGATAGCCCTAGGGGCAGCCCTGGGTCAGCGGCGAGATGGGACTATTGCTCCTATTGCTTTTGCTAGTCATCTGCTGCTGGAGACGGCTGAGCACATATGGAAAGGAAGCACGTGCTTGCGTTTTTGGGACATCTAATTTCTCAATATATCTGGAAGCAGTTGAATTTTATTTATTTACAGACAATCAGGCCCTAAGTTGGCTGCCAAGCCATCATAACGACTTTGGCTAAATGGGTAGGTGGGCGTATAGGTTAACTAAATTCTGCTTTAAGATGCTGCATGCGCCAGGCTCCGGGAATGTGGTTCCGGACAATTTGTCGTGTAAGTTTGATCAGGAACGGTTCCACCAAGATTTGTACCAAGGCTTGGCTGAGGTACAGGGAAAGGATGAGTTTTGCAAGGATATAAGGGATGAGATGAAACATGGGGTGGATGTTCCTTTTATGGCTAAGGATGGTCTTTTTGTATACAAAGGAAAAAGGGACAAGCACGTAAGTTGGTTGTGCCAGAGTGCTATAGGCAATGTATCATATCCTATTACCATTCTCTTCTGTGTTTGGAGACTATTTAGGGATAAAAAGGATGGAGAAGATCATCTTGGCACATTTCTACTGGGAAAGTTTGAAACGTGATGTAAAGAATTTTGTCAGAGCGTGTCTCAATTGTCAAAAGTCAAACTGATGCAGACTGCCCAGTTGGGGTAATATTCTATGGATGATCTGTCTCATCCTTGGAAGACTGCCCATATTGATGTTTTTGGACCCTTGCTGAGATCCAAGAAATTGAATAGTAACGTTTGAATGTTTTCTCTAGGTTGGTTTTTCTCCATCCCTTGAACATTAGGGCTCCTTCCATAGTCAAGGCTTTAATGGATAAGGTGTGGTGTTTTTTTTTTGGGACTCCGGTTAATCTGGTGTCAGATAATTCCACCTATTTTCAGTCCAGGTTTTTGACTGTTATGAGCTTTCGATGGGCCATGAAGTTTTACGGTAACAGCCGTTAATTCCCTAATAGAAATAAAGTTGAGCGTTTCAATCACAACTTAAATCTGTCTTTAGCAGCTCTGTATCATGAATCCCATGATAGGTGGGATGAGTATTTGGATTTACTTAACGTTGGATTTAATGCAGCTGAGTACGGGGTGATAGACAAGACTCCAGCTAGAGTGTTTTTGGATATGGATCTCATACATCCGATCCTGGATTTGATATTAATGGTATTGTAACCACGAATGGAATTTTCTTAGTAGGCCATGTAATCAATTTTCTATGCATTTTTTTGACTTTGTTTAAATAATTGTTTACTATTGGTCTTTTGTATTCTCCTTTAGGGGGATTATTTTGTCTTTTGACTAATCCATTTTTTTACAGGGTGGCCACCCACCTGGAAAACCTGGAATTATCAGGGAAATTGTGACCACCTGGAAATATCAGGGAAATGTCAGGGAATTTTTGGTTCATCTGAGACATTTCAGGGAATTTTCTTGCCTCGTAAAATATTTATCTTTATTGGAAAATGTGCTGAATAAAATGTCGAAATGTTGTTTTCATACTTGCAAAAATCAGGGAAATTTTTGGTTTTCTATCAGGGAAATCAGGGAATTTTCGTTGTTGCAATGAGTGGCCACCCTGTTTTAGTTTATCGCTTACCTGTACCCTATGGCGTGACGGCACTGAGCTCTCTGCTGTGCTACAAGATCTGCTGAGGTAATCTTGAGGCTTACGCCATTAAACAACGCACTATCCTCAACAATACTTTTATCACTGACTTCAACCTGTTATCACCATTGTTGGCTTTCCCGCTCTCTTTCATCCTTCTTTAAGGCTCTAGTGGCCCAGCATCTTCTAGGATCACCCCGGGAAATTAATTTTCGGACTGCCTTTATTTATTTTCACGCCTGGGAGGAGGTGCTGACCGTGCACTTCCTTGACTTTTAATAACACTCTCTGGAGGTGGCACCTTCGTTGTGCACTCCAGAGCAGAGACTGGATATTTGCCTTTGACTGGAAAAATTGTGAACAGGATTAGGGACATATTGAGGAGCACTTCCAATGCTCCTCTACAAGTCCGCCAACCCAGCAATAACTATAAGTTCTGCCACACCACGTGACCTTTCATGCCATACCAGCGATCCCAGGGGATACCGGCTTATGTTATCAGTTCCACAATACTTCCTTCACTACTCTCATCAGAGCTAGGGCCACGTTATGCCGAAACTCAGGCAGGAAGCTGAAGGCCAGGCAAAAGTTTTCAATGCTTGTTCGGAAGTTACTTGAGGTTAGGGACCCTGAGACTGGGGTGTCTCCGCCAGATGTGGCACGCCTCTCAACTGCCATACCATAATACGTCTGGCCTTACAGTCACTCAGTGTGGCCTCATTCCTTCTCTCCCCATCAACTACCACGGCTTCCGTCTCACCCCCATCCTTGTCCATTGCCCACCCTCCGACGTAACTCCCTACCACCTTCGTGCTCTCCCTTCCGGGGGATCAACACCCCCATCGCTGCATCATCCTCCTGTCTTAATTCAGTTTTGCCTACTACAGACACTCAGTCTCCCATGCAGTCCTAGTTTCCCACACTGCACCACTGTGAGGTAAGGTGAGTACGGTGAGGGAGACAGCGTACGTCGCACTGGAGGCAGGTCAATCCCCTGGGTTAAGAGTCCTGCTGCGTTACCCCTGCGCCCTCGCCAATAGACTACACATCCCACCTGCTCAAAACAGCTACAAACAAATATCAGGTACCGAGTCAATAGGGAGATACAACAAACTCTCTAGATATCGGCTGAGTAAAGCGCCACTATAGCCTATACTAGTGCTCGACCAGAAGAAAATAAAACTTAGAAATGTTGTAAATGTAAGATGGTTGCAAGGAATCACTCCCACAGCCAGTTTATTGTGCAAAATTGTCTTTGTTCTCTTATCTGTTCTGGCAGATTCAGACTCTTACATGATGCTTCCTTGAGAGGTGGTTCCCTCGTTTTGCTCCGCCTGCCTTTGCCAATGTGTTTACAGCTATTTTTGTTCCAGCAGCCCTGCTTGTGTGATTTATCTTGGATAAAAACATGGGTCACCGTCCTCACTCCCAAAGACCTAAACATTGCTGTCACCTTTGATAGAAAGAGGGATGCCAGACCTTTGGAGCTGGTCCTCAAGAACACCCACAACATCCCTACCTCCTACTTAGGACACCACCTCGTATGGGTGTTCCTTCACTATTTGGGATCTGACCGTACAGAAGGATTTCAGGCAGGGTCAGTTCCCGGATTTTCGCATGTGGGAATCATGCAAGACAATGCTGCTGGTTGACTAATTTTCTCGGGGATCTCCTGTTTCCCTCACCCCTTCATTTCGGTGCTGCATCATACTTGCATCATGCCACTCCTCAACAGCGCTAAAGACCTACATGTTAAGTGCTGACAAAATATCTCTTCATTTCATACTGGAGGATCAGGATGTTATGCTGTGATGCTTCCAACTCAGCTCTGCTACCTCTCTCCTGTGCTATCTCCATCTGTTAGTTAAATTCCATCTGTTAGTTTAATTCAACCACTTCCTTGACCAGATTTTAAAAAAAATAAAAAGGATCTATACAATTCAATTTTACTATTTATTTGTTATTAATGATCTCCTGCCGCCAAAACCACACGTAACTGTCACTGCACCTTTGTACAGTTTATCAACTACAGTAGAACACTGATTGGATGAGGTCACAGTTTCTGAAATTATTTATTTTAAACCAATACTTTATTAAATCTGACTTAACTAGTTTAAAAACTCCCACAAACAAAGTTATTAAAACTAGAGCTGGGCGGGATAGCAAAATCTGGATCGGGAAAATTTCGGGCGGGAAAAAATAATTTCCCTCGGGAAACGGGATGGGATCGGGAAATTAATTTTCTTACAATATTCAATAAAACAAATAGAAAAAAGTGAAATAGAAAAATTTTATGAATCTTTAGTAATAAAATACTGTACCTACAAAGATGAATTCAGACATTTTCTAATCTTCTAAAGTTGTTTAACAGTCAACATATGTACTTATAGAATTAACACAAAGAAGCCTTAATGCAGCTGTA